>JAHZNJ010003572.1:0-26472 GCA_027744475.1 Lepidocyrtus cf. sotoi NNG-2020
ACAACACTTTCCTTCTTCTTCATAAAATTCAAGTATTAAATACATATAAGTGTAAAAAGCATTATATGGTACAATGCAAACGAACGGAAGGTTAAGTTATTCTTAAGTAAAAAAAACCATTGCCCCTAGAAAAAAGTTAGAGGAAGAGGAAGGCATGGAATGGGACATATTATGGGAATGGGGATATCTGGAGCATCAACAGCAGCAGCACAGACAACATAACACCAACCAAACCAGCCGCACTTAGTATCAAGAAGAACTTCAACTTTTCCCCAACAACTTAAGCAAGTGTAGATGGAGAGAAGGAGAAAAAGGAGTCGTGGCAAGCAGCAACAGCAATACCCGAAGAAGCATGAGTAACCTGAAAAGTATCAGAATAAGTCTACAAAACCATCAGCTCCCTGCCACTTTCTCCATCAGTTTAGCCGAGAAAGTTGGAGCAGTGAAAGCAGACCGAAAACCGTTCCAAAAAAATTCCCTTTGTCTTGCTTTCCACCGCCGTTTGCGTTTACGTTGTTATTCTACATTGAAATGAAAAAAAGAATGGAAAAGCCAAGCTTTAGACAGTATGAAAAAGTTTTTTTGTCTAATATGATGCGGTAAAAACGTGGAAGTGGAAGTAGTAGTGGGATTCTTCTTCTTGATTTCACCTTTTTTACAAGTCTATCATCAACAGCAGCAGAAGCAGAAAAAAACTCGAAAAAGGTTTCGTTTATTTCAAGAACGTTTTCCTTAATTTTTTTGTGCTGGATCAGTGGTAATAGACGTAGTAGTGCTGTATCTTGCAGAAGAACCGACGAGTCAGCACGTGTTTCCATCAGTTGTAACGATAAGTGTGAAGATATCTTCTTTAAGTGAGAAATAGAGACCAAACGAGAGAAACGAACAAGAAGAAACGTTTCCAATTTTTTTTTATTTTTTTTGGAACAATTTCCCCCTTTTTTCCTCCCATTTCCATAATTATCTTCTTAAATAAAATATATTATGCCTGTGTGTAAACCAAATTGAGTAAGAAGACGAGAAAAAACTAGCAGCAAAAAACTATTTCGTTTCGTTTAACGTTGGTTCATATCTTGATTAATTTAATTTAATTTAATTTATATTTCTTCATTCTGATCTTCTTTTTAACTTACCCAAAATCAACTCTTGTGACTGTTCTACGACTTTTTCCTTCTTTTAAGAAGATAACGTGCTCCTCTATCAACTCAACATCAGCATATTAATCACACTCATCTACTCTCAATCAATAGAATTATCTATAATATATATTAGGCAAAGCGACTATCGATCCTATTATCCTGACTGTTGTGCAAACAAGATTTACTCAAATCTTATATTTTTAACAACAGAAGATAGAAAATGAAACTAATATGTAGTAATAAATGGAAAATGACTACCAAAATAATAAAAAAAACAATTTAATGTTGGAAGGAACGAAAATTTTTTGGTTTTAGTAGAAGCAGAAAAAAATTTGCTTTAATAATACCCGGGAAAGTTCCTTCGAGTGAAGTGTAAGTTGAAGTGAATCATTTTGTTTCGTTTCGAAATAAAAAGTGGAATTCGTAACCGTATTTCTGAAGTAGACTGACTTTTATTCAAGATGCTTTCTATTTAAGTAAGTTTGTAAGTAAAAATCTTGTTTATGTTTAGATTTTGGAATTATTGTTAAGTATTTACTATAAAAGACTAAAGCATGATTGAACATTTGCTTGGCTTCTGAAGCTGGTATTCCCAAATTTCTTTTAATTTTTTCTTGGTTAATCTAAAAAAAGTTGTGCTCCTGTCAAAACAGCATCAGCAGCGGAATATAAAACGACTTTACAATATATTTTTTGTTCGTATTTCCTCCGTTCCTTTTTTGTTCTTTCTCTTTCCCACTCATGACAAATGCGTCCCAGTTTGTCATTGTAGACGTTGGCAGTTCACTTACCTTTTATTTTGGAAATTAACTAATTACAGTAATGCATTATTACGTCAAAAAGCAAGGCTCCTGGTGTTTTTGAACAGGAGACAGAAGACTAATATGTAATAATGATGGATTGCTAAAATAATAATATGTTGCGCCAGTACTAACGCAACAATTCTTTTTTAGAAAATATGCTGCTCCACATTCCACGTATACGTAAACAATAAATAAAAGAAAGTCGGCGAGTAAATTTCATGTAATTATTCATTATTACTGATTCGTCTTTTTCTGGCAGCATAATCAATAATTTTGCTGCAGTAGTAGAAGCAAAGCGGTGCTTATGTTTTTTAGTATTTTTATTTCAGAATTGTGAAATGCTACATAAGGAAACTTTAAAAAATAAAAAAAAACATTAAGCTGAAGTAATAATATTATTATGCTAAACTCAATCACATTTTATTTAGCAAATAAAAGCATGTTTAGGCTTCTTAATAGTCGTATTTCTTTGCAAATAATATCTAGTATTTTTATGTTCTTTACATTAGGACAACCAGTAGGGTTGCGAAATTCTTTTTATCTGTTTCCTATTTTTCTCCATTTGGTATTCGCAATTTACCTGCTATGCTGAAGTTTGGAATAGTATATTTTTGCTAATGCCATCGATTATTTTTGCACCTGACTTTTTCTTACTTAGTTTGTGAATTTCTATCTATCTACTTATGAATAAATGAGCAGTTAAAGCGCATTTTTCTCCTAATGGATCACCAATTATGCAAAGCTTTTACTCTTATTAACTTTTTAGGTGGTAGTGGTTGGTGGTGGTATGGGGAAATGAAGAAAGGTAGAAAGAATGAAAGAAATCGTACCACATATTGTTATTAAGTAGTTTCGTTCTACTTTAAAATTAACCTTTTACAATCCACCACACCACGACGTTATCTAAATCCAACGTTCCTCATTGCAAAGAGAGAGAGAGAGAGAGAGAGGGGAAAAATTGAAGAAAAATAACATTGATAGCTCCAAATTTAATAATGGTGAGTGCACCAGGGTCGATTACCTGAATGGGTTCGGTAACATTGCATTGTATTGTTCGTTTATCGTTCGATTTTTTTTCTCTTTCCCCATTTTACTCTTCTACTCACTCTTATGATAATGATAAATGAAGTTTGAAGTATTGGATGGGATTGGCTCCTTCAACCTTCAACATTTCTTATTTCATTTCTTACTTTCTCACACACAAGGAAAGTTTGTTTTTTCTCACATTATACCACATCACATATAATACTTAACAATACAATAACGCAGCAGAAGGGCAGAGAGCAGTAACACAGTGGGCTAGTAGGAGAATAAGAACTCTGTAGGAGCGAAACTTCTTTTATAGTATGGCGTTGCGATATGATCTACTATGCTCCACTTTTTCTATAAAAAAAGAAAGAATGCAGAAAAGAAAACTAATAAGTAAATATGTTCAGGAAAAACTGTGCTTGTACTTTTAAAAAGCTGCTGCTGCCACTACAGCCACCGCAAAACTAATACTCATAAGTCATCATAATGTGTCGGAGGAGTGGCGTAATTGACAATTGACTTGTTGTGCACCCCATCACAACCTCCACCACCATAATGCAATGCAATCAAAAGCTGTCAAAAGGCTGGACGTTTTTATTTTATTAAGCTAATTGTGATGGGCTTTTTTCTGTCCTTGGATTATTCATGAAAGTCAAACGCCAAGTCAATTATTGTTAACTATTCTCTGGAAGCGCTTACTAGATGAAAGTGCATTAGTCTGGTAAGGGTCATGTAATTGTGTAAATTGCGCAAAAATTTTATTTTGTTTGGAAAAATTGCGCAGTTCGTTTTGCCAAAGGTTTTGAAAACTTCCAGTAAGTTTTGTAATTACCTTTAATGAACGAACTCTTTTGCAATAAAACTTTTAAATCGAGATATGATTTCTTCTATGTCACTAATTGTAATCAACAAACCAAAAGACTTTTTTGTTCTGTAATATTACAACTTGTTTGGTACAGGCTATATTGCCAAATAAACTGTTTTTTCCAGTGAGTAAATAATACACATACAAAATCAAATATTATATAGAACAAAATTGCGTACAATAAGTTTTTCTACGTCTTCGTATCTAAACTAAATCATTTCCGATGAAGCTAGTCGGTCGCCACCCACCCACCCACTAACCAACACAGCCACAAAATTGCCTACTACGAAGAATTGTTACTTTTTTGCTGATTGGAAGCAGAAATGTTGCAATTCACCTGTATTTTAGTTTTGTGGTTTACTTTTACTTACTTTCCTTTTAGTTTTTGCTGTGCTTTGCTTTACTTTTTATTTGCTGAAAATGCTTTTATTTTCTTTTGGTGTTGTATTTTTACGTAAGTTTAAATGAATGTCTAGACGAAATACGGGTAGTCTAGAAGATTAAATATTAAACGTTTGTTTGTTTATTTTTGTAGTTTTTCGGTTTTGACATGCACTCTTTAGTTCTGAAGGTCCAGTGAATTGCAATTTCCCATACAGATAGTTTAGACAACAACATCGTAGACTTGAAATATTAAACAGGAATGAAGATTAAACCTGTCCAAATTTAAGTTGATTTATATATTTGATTTGATTAACTTCAAAATTTGAATTATGTAAAAAAGTAGGAATTAGACGGAATGAAAATTAGTATCATGAAAATTTATATTGTCGTTCGTTATCCCAACATAACAAAATGTAGAACTGAATCTTCGACAAATTGAAACTTTAAAATTGTTGCTTAGGTAATTTGATATTTTTCCAACTTTCAGAATAATCGGAAATGAAATTAACTTTCCAGTTTTTGTCCGGTTGGCTGATGAAAGTATATTTGTTCGATTTCGCGATTTTTTTCTTCTTCTTCTCTAATTACTTTGCAAAGCAGTTTTAATACATATAAGCAAAATATATAATTACCTATGTTATTATCTTCCAAGGAAATGAACTTACACAAAGAAGAACAAAAACAAATTTTAAATGCACGAATGAATGAATGAACGATTTCATAACTTTTTAAAAAACTAGAGAGACAAAAAGCAAAAATCAATTCGAGTAATCGCCAAATCCATCTGTCTTTAAGAAAATACTTGGTTTTACCTACCAAACCCAAACACTATTCTGTATATTGCATGTCTCTGATATAGATTACAAATTCATGATGGCTCTTTGGTTATTCAACCTTCCCTCAATTTTTCATGGATAAAAAAACAGCTTTTGCAAAAATAAACAAAAATACATCATCGCAACAACACAACCTACTTATTTTTATCTAATCTAATGAAGAACGGCCTTACCTACAATGTACAGTAGACTGTCCTAATTCTGTCCTATCTCCCACAAAAGTTTTCAAATATTATTATATTATACGACATGGGTGAAGAAATTAAAAGTCTGCTGCAAACTTTGTGTGTGCTTTTTACTCTCTTTTCCAAAAACTTTCTTTTTGCTTTTCTTTCCATAGTATAATAATGATATAATAACTTTCTAATCATAATATTTATAATTATTCAATTTTCAGTGTGAAGAAGCAGAAGCAAACGAAAAAGAAGGGGACGAAGAAGACTTAAAAAAGTTTTTTTTGTGAAACTCGTCGTAACGTCATCACCACCATAAGCACAACAACAGCAGCAGCATCAGAATTATATTTTATCTACGAAATAAGTAAAGTTTGCTGGTTGACGTGACGTAGTTTACGTAAAGGCTTCTTAACTTATAAAAACTTAAACTTAACTTAAACTTTTTAAAGAAATTCTTTTTATAAAAAGTTTACAGACAGAAAGAAGAAAATAAGAAACAAAACATTTTTTCTTATAAATTCTTAATACCTACGTATCGTATCGTATCTATTTCACTACACCCCTATCAATAAATCTCACATTCTTATATTATTTCTATTATTTATTCCCTTTATGAACAAAAATATAAAAAAAAGACTAAAAAACTAAAAATATATAAGATAAAATGAAGTCATTACAAGAAATCCCGAACTGTAGACGATTGGAGCATAAAATAAGCAGCAGTGATAGTAGAAGCAGCAGCTGTGATGATGATGTAATACGGATTCTCTTCCGACGACATCACCTCACTAGCCAGAACCACTAAATGGTAAAATCATCAAAAATTCTCTATTATTTGAGAATATTATCATGATCAGCAGCAGTAGCAGCATTATCATGAAGAAGAAAATGGAGATGACATTGTTGGCCCTCGTCATCATATCAATTCCTGGTAAGTAATAATAATAAAGAGATTTTTTCTTGGCAGGGCACCGGCACAGTTTGTATTTTGATACGGGGAATCCATATTATAATATGAAATAAAGCGCACCACAGGTGCCATGCCTGCACCATGCATCGCATCTATATCCATATCATGAAAAAAATTCATAATAATATCAAACATCAAAGGGATATAAATTTTCTTGGAAAATTTGATTATTAAATCATAACTGGATTCACTTCAACGATTTAACAACGCGTCACTGTATAGCAGAGCAAAGTAGGGGAATTGTATCATTTGATTCCTTTTTGATATTTTTTAATCAAAAGTTATTTTTTTCATTTGAAAAAACTAAAAAATTAAGAAAACAATTTGCAGGAATATGGAGAAAGAAAGTGGGGATGAATCTGAATATAAATAGAAGATACGCACGGCAAAACAGACTAAAACAGAAATAAAAGAAGATGCAATGCCAAAGTAAATAAAACAGGACTTTTTTCTTACATGAATGAATGCCTTCAAAGCATAAAAACATGATATTTTTATTTCATACGAAGTAAGCTAGCCAAGAAGAAAGTAAAATAAGAAGAAGAGGGAAAACCAAGGTTACTTATATTTATATTGAATAATGACGACATGTAAACTTAAACTGAAAATTTGGCAACACTTCAATGCATATAATAGTGTAAGAGAGCGGATATAGAGAGAAAGAGAGAGAGAAGGAAAGAAAAAGAAAGTACAAATTGAATTTTCTAAAGTAAATTGACGATAACTAAAAAAATGCAACTGTTTCTTCATATTTCATTTTCTTGAAGTAAACTTCTTTAACTTATTTTTCTAAAACTTTACAAAATAAAGAAAAATAAAGATCACTACCAAACAACACCATGCAGCAGTATCTGTTTAAAAGAAGGGAATTAAGTATACAAAGCATAATCCTTATATGAAGCAGCAGCAGCAAGTAAACAATACTATTATATTTAACAAGTAAAAAACTAAACAGGAGTTTTTTTTTGGTTTTCCCTCTCTAAACTTTATTATTGCTCTTCCCTCTCATTCTTTCTCTCTCTCCATGTTTTCATCTCTTCTCACTTCTTCTAAAAGTTTAGTTGTGTTGTTTGTTTTGTATAAGTAAATGAGGAAGAAGAATGCTCAAGAAAAGCTTCTTGAGTCAGAAAGATGCACTGGATATATGCGGAACGGTAGTAGTAGTAGCAACGCAACAGCAGGTTAAAAATTAAGTTAGTTTAAAAGTCTTAAGAAATAAAAAGAGTGAGAGAGGAAGAAAGTTTCACAAATTATTAAAAACTTTTTTTTCTTTTTTATTTCCCCTGAACCCTGTCTTTGAGATTGAGAATATTATTTGAAGTTTGCACAAGCACTGATGCCGCTGCTATACTTTCTACTCGAATCTGAGAAATAAGTTAAGTAATACAGCTGAAGAACTATCCATGCCTTGATGCTGATGATGCGATGGTATGTTAGGATGCTTTTTGTCTTCTAGGCCTCTTCTTCCGTACTTTTTGATTTCCCTTAGAAAAAGTCAAAAAAAATTTTTAGGAAAGTGTCTAACAAGAAAGGGGAAAGAAAAGATCAAAAAAATTTCCAGAAAGAAAGGAAGAATGTTGTTTCTATACCGACAATCTTTATCATAATTCCATAACTTTACACAAACACAAGCATGATGACAAGCATATAGAGCATCATTAGCATCGTCATCATCATCATCACCATCACAATAAACGCTAAATTTGAAGAAAACTAAAAAAAAAGTTGTTTTCACAAGCAATGCAGTGAACAAAACCCAAGAATTTGTTTAAAACCATGGTTAAAAAATGGTTTCAAGTTAGAAAATAATTTTCATTCTTCTTCTTCTTTTACATACTGCTGCGCGTGTAGTGAAAATTGAAAATTTTCGATTGAATTGGATTGAGTTTCATCCTTTTTTATATTAATATAATATGAAGAAAAAACCATTCTTAATATTTGCGAGAAAAGAATTTATTTGCAACGGAATACAATAGCGCGGCGCAGCTCCTTTCACTTCACTACTCTACTCTACTAACGCCAGCAGATAACAGATTTTCACTCTATTTCCCTCCTCCTCTATGATAATAAAAGAAAACTATGGAACGGCCTTTTCCTAATACATCCTTCTTGTAACCCTTTTTTCTTACATGCATATTTTTTTGAATATCGATTATGAAAAGAATTCAGCACCAGCAGCAAAAGCTTCATTCTAAAATTGATAAAATATAAGTAAAAAATTTTTCAAAGAAGAACGAAGAGTTTAGCTTGCCCTTGCTTTTTCCTACAACATTATTACTACGATCCGTGATCAGAGTGGAGGAAAACTGAGGAGCTTGATTTTTCTTTTCTTTTTTCTTTAACTTTGCATTTTCCAAGAATTTCATTCCATTCCATTCCAAGCGCAGCAGCAGAGTGCATTCCTGAAGATGGAGCAGGAGCAGGCTGCTGAGTAGAATAGTAGAGGCGGAAGAGATTTTAGATTTTCTAACATGAAATTACATTTTTTCCTCTATCATATCATATCATATTTTTTGGATATGACAGGAGTAGCAGCAGCAGCAGCACAGCGTCGACCGGATTCTCGTGTTTAATATATCGACATCGACACACGAGCGACCTTTTCCTTCATTTAGTCATGAGGACGACACGAAACCGACGACGACGATGATGATGATGGATAACCTTGTTTAGCGAAATTCGTTAACGGCACAAGTAGTAGCAGTGCTTTTGTCCTTAGTTGTATTTATTTCCCTTTATTCCCCTTTTTAACTGACTAGTAAACCGATGATGATGCGCTAGGATTTGGCGGTGGTGGTGGTGATGCTGGTTCTGGTTCTGGTGTTGGTCGCCTTTGACTCAATTAATTCTCCTTTCACCAAAACAGCGTTTGATAAAGCTGATTTTGTAACCTTGTTACCGCACTGCAACATAAAAGCCCAGCACAATACAACACTGCTTTTCCCATCTAGCAATAATCCGTCCTAATCTGCCGCCTATCATCATCGATCTAAGCTAAATACCTTCTGGCTTTTATTTTCCTCATTCTTTATACTTTGTTAAAAAGAAAGGGAAAAAGCTTCTCCATTACCACTTCTACCGCCGCCATCATCATTACTTAATACCTTTTTGAAACATTAATGCAAACAAGCGATATAAAATGTTAGAGTTGAAGTTACTTGATTAGTATCATCCACTGCACTGCTGCTGTAGTATAATTCCAGAAGAGGAAGACAAAAGATGTTTAAATAATTAGCAGCAGCAGTAGTAGAGGAAAGTATTTTTTTTCAAGAGTAAAACAAAATCCCCGATGGCATAATAAGATTAAACACAGTTTACGTTTTATGGAATGACGGTATGCGCTATGTTACGTTACGTTACGTCATCTTTGTTCAGCAGAGGGGAAGAAGGATAAGGGTAAGAATAAAAAGAAGAAGGAAGGCCAAACTTTTTTTGTTGTCAGACAGTGAATAATTTTTTATTCAGAGTCTTCTACTTTTTAATGACCTTTCTCTGCTTTTTTTTCAAAAGCACGCGCGTAAACAAACAAAACAAAATACATGCAGTAGTAATATTTCCTTTCAGTTTACCAAGAGCGCGAAGAAGAATTCCTCCAAGCACAAGCCAAGCCTAAATAACTAGTTCATATCATCATCAGCATCGTCATGTAATAGGATCTTACTATGCCGTTGTTGCCTTGATGCGATGCCCTCCTATTTAGTCAAAGCAGCAGACAGACTATCTCGCGGTTCATTACATTAATTGCAAAGAGCCTTAGAGCATTTCAACCTCATCCTCCAACAAGCCTCTCTCTATCTTCATTCACTGGTTTCACATGAAAATGAAAATGGGAATAAACAGAAAATGGTGAAAAGAAGAAAAAGAAAGGTATCCTGATGTGCAGTGCATTTGTATTTAAAACCTTTTTGAAGCTTTACAATTCTCACGGCTTAATTAGTATGAGCTTTTCAAATCTCCGAGTAATCTGTGCACTATCATCATCATCATTATTAACAGCAGTGAAGCAGCAACGTCATTCGTGTACAATTACTTGTAACATTTTTCTCTCTTTTTCCTTCTTTCTCTGAAAAAAAAACGGACCACCGCATTACCATCACTAGGTGGGCTTGCAGTCTATGTCCAGGTAGAAAAAAAAACAAAAAAAAATACAGGAGTACATGAGAATGAGGTGGAGGATTGCGTTGCATTACATTTTTTAAAAAGCAACAGCAGCAGTAGCCCGTTCCGTTCCTGATTTGGTATTTTTAAGCTTGAAAAAACTTTTTGATTGTAAAGTAAGTAAGTGGTAGTACTAATGCAGAAGAATGTAGAACGAGGTTACTTATTCACAAAAGGGAATACGATACACTTGGGCATCTCACTCTCTTTAGCCTAGCCAAGCCTGGAAGTAAAGTAGGAAGGAGCTCTCCAGCTTAAGCGCATTTATCCTATTACACAACATCGAAAGGCTAAACCACTGCTGCTGCTGTTGTTGTTCTACTAATACCAAAGTATTATATCTACAGCAACGAAAAAAGTTAACTTTCACTTCCTTGTTTTGGTTCGAAGTTGAATGAAAAAAGTAGCATAGCAGCAACAATAACAGGAACAACAACCTGCAAAACAAAAATCTATATAAAAACCAAAATAGCTCATTACCACCGCTAACCAGTGCAATAAGCAGGAGGAGGCATGCATACGTAAAAAGAAATGGAATAGGCATAATCTCTAGTGCAAAACAAGTACACAAGAAAAATTGTTTTACTGCTAAAAAGTGAAAGTCCACTCCCTTGCTTTTCACTCCACTCATTCTTCTGTTGTGTGTGAAGAAGAAGAAGAAAAAAGTTTTTTTTCTCTATTCGTCCTTCTTTCTAATACTTGCATAGTAACGGAAAATGCAAAAAAAAGTGTGGCCGTGATGACGATGGCGTTTACTAGAAAAAAAGTGAAAGCATCTGTTGGAACAACTACAACAACAAAAACAAAAAACGTTACGAAACCGTTCCTAGAAAGATTTTTTAACTGTTGCATAATAATAATAACGATTATGCCCTGCGCTAGATTTTTTCTTTGTTTAAAACTTAATGCACTTGGTTATTATAATCATCATCATAATTATTATTATTATTATGCCACACCACTATTGTGTATTGTGGTGGTGATGATGGTGGCATTCATGAAAAAAATGTTTGCTAACTTCCAACAAAAAAAATTAGGAGAGGCAAGCTTTTAATAGCAGCTGAGTAAGTAGCATTTAGTAGCAATATTGAGATCAAGTTTACGTACTTAGCATCCGTTTTCGTTTTTTCTGTTCTTATGTTTTTTTCGTCTTGCACTTTCCGTCTAAAAAACTCGAAATTTAATACCTAATAGGATTGTAAGCACTTTTTTCTCCATTCTTTTTTTCTGTTCGGGAAATAGAATGAAATGCTGAGGCAAGTTTTCAAATGGATTTCCACAAATTCAAAAACTTAACCCAACAATCCATAAATTTTTTGTCTTGTTGGTATCATATTGTACCGTATCATATTTCTCACAGTGCTTGTTTTACACTCAATTGATTTTCAAAAACAAATGCTGAAAATTGAGAATTTAATGGCGGGGCTCTCACATCAACATTGTAGATTCGAGCATTAGTATAGTCAAACAGAGTCAATTTCCAAGGATTTACCGAGAAAAATTGTTTCTGAAAAATAGGTATTAAAAATAAAAAACACAGATCGCAAATTCTTTGCGATCTTTAACCTACTCAGAAATTGCAGCCTACATTAGACAAGCTTAGCGCACAGTTTATTGAGGCGATCGATCATATCTAAAGTACGCAAAGTAATAATAGTAATAACTAATAACAGCTTAAGGCTTATAATTTTCCTTTCAATTAAACTTCAAAATGAAACGATTAATTAAACCAGTAAACTTTATTAATTTAACTATGTCGTGTGCGCTTTTGCTGCGGCTGTTTGCTTTTGAGTGGTTGACGAAGGAGAGGAGAGGAATGACATCATTCACATCATCATCAAAACAAAGCCTTGCATTTCCAGATTGTTTTGAGAAAAGGAAATCCCCACTGCGAATTAAACTTTTTTTGTTGCAGAAGCAAAGTAAGTAAAGAGAAGCAGCCACCTTTGCAAAAGTCCTTTTTAAAAAACGTGGCCTCTTTCTTTCTTTCTCTAAACTCTAAAGACTCGATTCAAGTGGAGGAGAGCGCCACAATTTTTCAACGTTGTTATTATCACAGAGCAAGCAATAGCAGTAGTAGTAGCAATAGCAAGAAGGATTCTGTCTAACGATAATAATACTTGAGTAGATCTGTCAACTTTCTAATGGTGTTGTCGCCATTAGTGTAATTACATAATGTTATGAAGTCAAGTAGTACAAATAGAGAGAGAGAAAGAGATTTACACATGAGGACACGAGTGAGCGAGCGAGGAGGGAAAAGGAAGAACAAACGGGACAAGACAGAATAAGAAGGTGATGTGGTGCTGATGGTAAGGGAACTAGAAAGGGCTGCTGCTGTGATTTTAAATGTAGTGTGTGTGGGTGTGTGAGCGATTTGAAAGAGGTTAAAATGGGCTATTGGGAGTCAAACCAAAACTCTGTGGTGTGGAAATGAAAACGTTGGCGGTGGTGGCAGCGGCAGCAGCGGTGGTGGCAGTATAGTGGCTGTGAACTCGAGTGGAGCTAATGGCCGGCTCCTACTAAAAAGAAAAGAATGGAACTGTGAAGTGAAGCCAAAAACCAAACCTAGAAAGCTCAGTTGTAGTGTAGTCTCCCTCTTCTACAATAATAGAAGAAGCAAAAGGCAAAAGCGGAAACAACGGCAAAGACAACGACGACGATGCGATAGTCAGTCGCACATAAAATGAAAGATAGTGTTAATACATAAGTACATTTGGTATAGTCTGAAAGTGGTGGTAATGCTGCTGCTCTGCTGTTCTAGTTAGATTTTGGCTGCATGATCAAAGAGAATTGTTTGCAAAAAATTTTACCATTTCAAAGAGGGATTCTTTGCAAAAAGATTTTTATATCGAGTAGGACAAGCAAGCTCTAGATATCTAGCGAATAATAATAGAACGTTAGTTGGTGAAGCAGAGAAGTGAACTGTCGTCCGCTGTCTTTGTCGTTGCCGTCTTGCTTTGAGTTGTTTTGTTCATCATTATTCCTACAAATCTTGTTTAGATGATTTTCATCCAGAAGTGAAATCTCCCAGGATGAAAATAAAAGGTTTTATATCATTATGTTATTATTTCTAGCTGCTTATTATTATGCTTGGTCAATTGAAATATTCCCGCCAGCCGTGGCTGTGGCAAGTAAGATGAGTTTTTCTCGTCGTCGCTCTCTCACCCTCACTTTTTCTTTTCTTCCATCTCCCGCACTCCCGCCTGCTCGCTGGACTCATCTATTTTCTGCTGTTTTTATATCTTTTTCTACCAACAATGAAGTTAGCCATGGCCACGTAGTAATATTTATGTTCGTATTAAAAGTATAAAAATAAGCATCAGCATACAGAAGCAGGGGCAAGCAGAGAGGTAACATCTGTTACTTTACCAGAACCAGTGGAGAAACAGCAGCTGAGAGAGCTTTTGTAAGTGAGATGAACGTTTCCCGGAAGAAATAACTTTTTGGTCTTTGAAAGAGAAATGAAAAAGAGAAGAAAAAACACGAATCTAATTTCAACAAGGGAATATAATATCATCCTCAATGATACTTCGTCTTCTTCTTCAAGAATTCGATATTACGAGGGCTAATCAATGAGCGAGTGCTCTTATCCTTGTTTGTTTCCTTGTTTGTTGTTTGGGGAGCTGTTGTAAGTTGAATAGAGAGGATTTTCTCTCTCTCTCGCTCCCTCGCTAGTTTGTTACAAGTAATTAGGAGAAGTGAAGAAAAAGTAGGCAGTGAAGTAGTAGATTTCCTTTTTTATATCGAGATCGCATCATCCTCACCACCACTGCCGATTTCCTCTTAGCCTTTCATTTTTTTCATATATTTCCTTTTTCTTTTCTCTCTCAACCTCTCTTGCTTTCATTATGTCGTACTAATTTTCCACGGAACATGAGTAGTGACAGGTGGACACATAATCTCGAAAGAAACGGAATCTTTCAATAGGAATACTCACGTAAATTAAAGGCGCTTAATCTTTTACTGAATATACAGCAGTGGTCTTAGCCTTACTTTATTGATTTAGGCACCTTTTTTAGAAATGCAATAAAATTCTAAGATAAGAATTTATTTTTAGGTCATAGAGATAATTAATTAATTCAATCTGTAACAAAATGTTTCCTTTTCCCCGATGCTTTTATATAGTTGGGTTCATTTAAAATGATAATTTTTCTAGTGTAAACAAGTCCTTAACTATATTTTGATATTTTCTTGATTTAATCAAGCATTAGCATATTATTAAACAGGAAACAACACTGTCTAGATATTAATGAAATAGAACAAAACGCTTATAATTTCTCCAATTGCAGACGCCTTTTGAGAGAAGTCGAGGGTATCCATTTACCCACTCCATTTATTTTCTTTTCAAGCAAAAAATTACAAAAATGTCGATTAATAAAAACGATAATTTCTGCTAACAACAACTACTACTAACCTTCTTCTTATAGGTAATTTTAATTTGTTCCACGCTTCCTGTTTATTAACTGGAGCCCTTGATAATTATTTGCTACTTTGCTTTCTACTCCTTCCAACTTTCTTGTATTTTCTTACATCGATCCTTGAAAATGGATTGCAATAATAATGAATTGATCTAAACTTAGCCAAGCCAACATTTCCTTTACCTTCCTTTGCATTCTTTGCCAACATTCTCCTCCATTTCCTCTTAAAAATGAGATTTTACTTGACTTTCTCCTTAACAGGAAAAAAGTTTGGTGGTGGTGGTGGTGGTAGTGGCAGCTAAAGTTAATTTCCGTTCTGTTTCTTTCATAATAATAGAAAAAAAACTAAGTATTCTAAGAAGGAAGGAAATTTTCTTCTTTATTCCATTCTTCATAAAATGTTCCTCGTCGTCATTGTCATTCAACTAACGCTCGCTTCACATCCTGTTAATTACTATTACTATTATTATGTTTGTTTATCGGTGTTTGTCAATATGGGAGATAAGAATGGAGAGGAAAGCAAACGAAGTTAGACAGGAAATAGTTTTAAGTGTATTTAAGCAATGACCTCTCCCCTTTCCTGTATTTCTCCCTGACACATTTTCTCAACTACTTCATAGTAACTAATAATGAGAATTACTTATTTCCTATTATGATGATTATCATAATAATAACCAAACGGGAAGTTCATCTTCTGTTGTTTGATTGAGTTCTCAAAATAACATTCTATGTTGAAGGAAAATACCTCGTTTTTGCTCTATAATAGCAATGAGGAAAAATTTATCTTTAATTTACTTGCAAAAGGGTTATTTCATAATTTAGGTCATCAATTCATTATCCTCCAAGAAAGTTAAAGTTAGATTTCAGAGGATGGATGGATGGGGAGAAGAAGGAGCGAGTTTTTATTCGTCTTTAATAAATATTATCATCAGTCACCTACTTCCTTTTCCGTATTTTTCTCTTCTCTCTTTCTCTCTTACTTTGTTTTTAAGAAGTTTTATTTTTGGAGGTTTATCCCCGTCACGTTTTATTGTCAGGGAGAAGAAGAAGAAGAAAAGAATAAATTCTACTTTCTTACATTCTCTTCTTCTCAAGGAAAAATAGGAAAAAAGTAGTGACCCTGAAGCAAAGAAGTCTAATCAGCTTGGGCTTATGCAGCCGCAGCACCACCACCAACCACTCTTCCAATACTGCAAAAAATGCTTTCTCGCCACTTGCTACTGATGCTGCTGCATAATGCTCTATTGTTCCACCTCTTTCTACCAAAGTAGTAGTAATCCCTTCCGGCAATTTCACATTAGTTTAGTTGGAATTTACAGAGAGAAGGAAAATGATCGGGATTTTGTCAGATGACATTATCATCATCATCGTCGTCGTCATCATCCGCATTAGCAGCAGTATCGTGACAAAAATGAGCGAGAAATGAAATAGCGTCTGTCTCGTCTGACACTTTTCTGAGTATTCTCATTACTCTAAAAAACGTAAAAGATGAGCCAAACCAGAAAAAAGATTTCTTTCTGTCTGCTTTTTTTGCCATAGGCTGTAATACGGCATAAGTGCAGCAGCAGAAGTAAAGTTGCTGCTGATTGTGAGTAGGTAGGTATGTTTCTGTGACGAGTGAATTGGAGAGAATCAGCTAAAAAATTAGGTAAATCACCAAAAAGAAATAACATTTTGCACTTTAACAAACGAACGTCGCCTTTAATCATTGCTGCAAATGTTTTTATTATTAAGATTACATTGAATTGAATTACGATGATTAAAATAATAAGCTGATAATAAAACCACAGATTAAATTTACAGAAAATAAAAGAATAAAAATAAGATAAATTTATGAATGAGTTGTTTGATGTTGTTAAAAAATAGAAAGAGAAGAGACGCAATAACCTTACTTGAAAACTTGCAAGCATAAACCCATTTTCTGCATTGTTAATAAAATAAGGAAATCTGTTTACATTTTACTACGCACTTTGTCTTCCCGTTATAGTTATAAAATGTTTTAGTATTTCTTGCTCGAATTAAATTGTAAAGTAAACATGAAACTGAGACGCACAATTTCTTTCTCTCCATCTCTTAACTTCCCCGCTAGACTTATTCCGCTTTCTGACTTCTTCTTCTTCTTTAAAAAATATCCTGACCCAACAGAGAAGCAAGAGGAGAGGACATATTTATGTATTATTTACGCAGTGTAAACATTTCTTTTCCTCGTCGCACCGTTTAAAAAATATGCATATCTTTTCTTTCTTTCTCTAACAATTTCTGTCCCTCTCTCTCTCTCTTTTACTCTTTCTCTCTGCCTGCGTATATTTATGCAATGATACATAAATACGTACGTCTGTCTGCTGACAACTTGACTTCTACCACCACCACTCCAACCAACCAAAACAAACAAATGTGTACACAAGTGAAATAACTGTTTTCATGAAATAACTTAAGTAAAAAGCAGCTGTTTATTTTTTGTTTGCATCAGTGTTGCTGTTACTGGAGAAAGTCGAGATGAATCACAGAGAGAGAGAGAGACACTCACACATTTACACACTTATACTGACTTATACACTTATATCACTTCTTACACTCCAAAAAAACTTTTTTTTTTAGTTTTTATTTCTCTCTCTCCCTCTCTGCATAAACAGCGGCAAGGCTAGACTAGACATAAACTGTTTTATGTTTATTTCATTTCCTTTCTTCTTCTTCTTCTTCTTTACTAGTACTCCACTCCAGCTTGTACTTTGTACTTATATTCTGTACTTCGTTCCATTGTTGCAAGTTTTAGGATTTTTTCCTTCTTAAATGCTTAAAATTATCGCTATCTCACCCTTGTTCCTTCCTTCTACGAACATATTTCTTCTACTTTACGGTATAATTTACCGAAAAAAATACAAAAAATGTTTGCAGTAAGTTACATAACGTTACGTACGTACTTGATCTGTATTTCCACTACAATTCCGTTAGTTGCTGATGATGATGATGCTCCTCCATGGCAAAGTCAAAGACAAGGAAATATCCTTTTTCTGAATGTATGAGCAGCAGCGAGCGATAAGTAAAAAAAAATTGTGTTTATTTATGCGTGTACGATTTCTTCTGCTTCTCCGTTCCTCTCGTTCCTCACAGTCACAGCAGCAGCAACAACAGCGGCAAAAATGTTGTTGAATGTTGCAAAGATTAGTTCTCAAAGATTTTTTCTTTCTTTTCTCGTTTCTTCGTTCTGCTTCAAATCTATCTATCTGCATGTATATTATATAAATTTTCATCGTTAGAAGATTTATACCTGCATTAAACTGTAAGGGAAGTGCTGCAAGTTGGAATGAAATTGATTTTTTTCGTTTTCTTTCTCTGACTCTCTTTTTACTCTCTGTGAAAGCAGAAAGTAAGAAAAAAAGTAAGCAGCAGTAGCAACAGCGGCATGTAAGAACAAATGTGAAGACGGATGATGAAAGTTAGTAAAAAGAAAAGCAGCGATGCGATGCAGTAAAAAAATTCGGAGGAGAAAAAAATAGAAAAGAATTTTTTTAACAAGACAATCTCAGCTCACATACTTACATAAACAGTGTGTATGTGTGTGTAAGTTTATGGCTATGGATGGTAGTGTTGTTTGATATGTAAAGTTGGCTGATGGAGTGGCATGAGCAAACAAATCTATAATTTATAAATATGTACATGAAGAAAAAGAAGAAAAAAATCTTAAATGTTGCTTCTCCTGTTATGCTACTGCTGCTTCTGAAGACGAGGATGCTGCTGATGATGATGATGATAGCAAAAAAAGAAGAAGAAAAATTACATTTAACTTGAATGGTGGTGGAAGCATAATATTCACTTCAGTGCTGCCGTCTTTGATGGTTGTCGATCTTCCATGCAGATAAAAAAAATGAGAAGACAGGAGAGATTTTTTTTCAAAATGCCGTCGTAGTAATACGTGTAAGTATGTGCGAGAGAAAAAAATCAAGGGAAGGGGTCGAACTGAAGTCAGAAAAATTTATATTCTTAGAGAGATGCAATAGAAGCAGCAGCAGCAGCATCTGCAGCAGGAGCAGCATTCTATGAATAATTTTTTTGCTTAGGTAGGTAAGTTCTCTTTACTGTTCGGATGAGCGGCTTCTTTTCAATTTAGTTTTTCCTGCAATCGACAACAAAAAAAGAAGAAAAGATTCTTCTTCTTCTTCAACTGCTTCGTTTTCTGCACCTTCATTTTCATTCGCGGAGGAATGAATTGGTTGGAAATAAAGGGTGAAAAATAAGTGAGTGCACTGCAATCGCTCTTTATTCTAACGTAAGTATTTTATCATTTTCTACTTCGTTTTTACCTTTTTCCGATTCGGTAGAAGTCATGATGATTTTTCGGGTTTCAGCATTTGCATTAAAATTAGATGGCAAACAAGCTAAAGAGAATGAGGGAGAGGATGATTGCAGAATGCTGACTGCACTTTGGATTGAAACTTTCAAAGTAAAAAAACTTTAGCATGAAAAAATAATAAATTTTTGGAGGAAGAGAGAAAGATTAATTATTTTTTCCTTCCTAGTAATGAATAACGCAATTTACTTCCTGTCGTTGCAGAGATTTTATTTCGAAGAAAATAATTACAAATGATTCAGCTCTTTCTCGCTCAATAACAAAAATAAATTATTTTTGGAGTCCGCAGTACGTAAACTTTCCATAATGATGCATTATTAATATATCAATAGCAATAATGCCAAATTCTTAATACTATTGAGCTACTATTGATTAGTAAAGCAACCGCCCTAATCCTTCAAAGTAAGTGTAAAAGGAGATAAGGAATAAGAAACGTGATCTTCGAGGGTCCAATTTTTGAAGTGGTCATGCTTTTCTCATTTAACAATTACATCCTATCATAGGTCAAGGTTAAAGTATAAAAAGGAATAAACTCAAACTTTTTAAATTAAAAGTTACGTAGTTAAATCTGGCGGAATCTGGCGAAATTCTGTGAACGCATATGAATGCTTAAAAATTATTAATTAATTTTGAGCAATTAATTTTTTAAAAATGGTTTAAAGAAGCTCAATTTTTAAAATAATATTGATAAAAACTTGCCTTCTTGTACTGCAAATATGATTTTTAAAAATGTAAATTCTAATATAAATTTTCGCACCTCTATGCATTCATATAAATAAAATTTAAGCTTACATGTAAAACACGAAAAATTGCTTGAAAAAAAAATTAGTTGAAGACGAAGAAAGAAGAATGATTTCACTTGAAGATTTTTTTCGTAGTAGGGATTAAATACGCTCGGTGATCAAAAAACTTCTTCTGGCTTCAAAAATCATGTAGGTGAGCTGATGTTGTTCCTGGAGAGTTTCAATTCGTATATTATAAATTTAAAAGCTTCTTTCTTGCTATAATATGCCATGTATGATTATATTTCCATTCGTTGTGGGTAGAATCCATAAATCTCTTAAAAATTTCATTAAAATGAAAATTCATATTTCAGGATTTGCTCTGCACTACCACTACCACCACCATCATTGCTACTACTACCATTACCTTCACCAAAACCTTCTTTCTCTTTCCGCTCCAACTTTTTTTTTATTTTTTTCCGGAAAGGGAAAAGGTATAACATGCACGTGTCCGCTTGGCCAAACATCATCATCATCCACCTCCGCCGCCAACATCCAACATTAAAAAAACACAATTCTTTTGGGAGGAAAGAAAACTAGGAAAATATCCGTTCATATAAATATGCTGACTGCATATTTATACTTCCGCTCTCTATCGTGCTCTTTTTCTTTCTCTTTCTCTGACATTTTTTTTCAAGGTTCTACCTCTTTTTTATGTGCCGTAATAAATAGAACTCTAGCTGAAGGGCCAACGTCCTAATTACTTTACTTGCTTAATTTATTGAATGACTTTAGACTTCAGAAGAAGTCAGATTGCATTGAAGAAGAGAGTAAAGCTTTGGACTCCATTTTATAGCATTTTTTCCATTCAAAACTCTTTGCAATTAACTCAATCGTTTTTCTTATTTGTTTGTAAGGCATTTCTTTCTACAGACTGAATGAACTTATTCCAAATTCATTCATTTATAAAATTCTAAAAGAAAAGCAATACAATTTTCAAATCTAAAGTTGCCATACAAAATATCAAAATAAGGATATTATTTATTATTACGTTTTGTGATAATTTTGTTGGCTGGAACTAGAAGAACAGACAACCGTATAGTGAAACCTTGCATATGATAATTAACTACCTAAAAAGACTATTCTTAGCAAAGCTTATGCACAGTCATTACATTACAAGTCCTTCTCGTTTTGATTTATTCACGAAAAATTGCATAATAAGCCCAGTCACTACCACTGCTGCTGCTGCTGCTCCCTTTTATACACATCAGTACACAATGAATAGCCCACTCGGCTGCTCCTCCACCTGCAAAAAACATTCCCAATAATAAATTAGAAGAATAAGAAAGAAAGCAGCAGTGCAAAGCGGAGCAGAGCAACATCGATATTCACCCAAGGAAAAAAGGGAGCAGAATAAGAAGATGAAGAAGAAGAGAGATACAATCATTTGATTAAATTAAGGAGCTCCTATTTACTTCTTCTACTTCTTATTTTCTACATTCTATTGAAAAGTTGTTGCTGTTGGGTTCGTTATCCGATTTAATGAGCTTCACGTTCACATTGCTGCTTATTGCTTCTTGTGAGGAGTGGGCTGGATTCTGGATATCCTTGGGAAAGAAATGTAGAATTTCTATTTCTTATTTTTCTTCTTCTTGAAGAAATTTTCTGTGCAACGAACGATCCGATGTAAGCGTGGGCTGGTAATAGTAACAGTAACAGCGTTGGTGGTAGTAGTGGTGCATAATATTTTCTTCTTCTTCTTCAACTTCTTCCTCTCGCCCGAGAAATTTCCTCTTTGGAAAATATTCAAGATGCAAATAAATTAGGAAGAAATAAGGGAAAGAAGACGATACGGATGATCATGGTAAGTGTACCGTTTCAAATGAGCTCGTTTCCTTCACTCACACCACCACACCACCACCAGCAACAGCAACAGTAGCGTCTCAGCAGTATCAGCATCATCATCATCATCATCCCCTTCTTCATTGTTACGGATGATGATTCGTTTCTATTTTTAGTGGTGGTGGTGGTGGCGAAGGAAAATGTTTGGGGAAATGGGGTTATTTGGGAGCAGAGCTAAAGTAAAAAATCTCCATTGCCCTGCCACTGCCACTGCCACTGCTGTGCCCTTTCTTCATTCATGACAAAATAAAATGTACGACAGCAGCAATAGCAACAGCGACGGCATTTTATATAATAGAGGGAAAGATTAGAGAAAATAAGAGTAAAGTAAGAAGGTATAAAGGTCTAATATACATGTCAAAGATCACGAGAAGAAAAAAAGAAGTGTTTCTTTTCTTTCTCTCTCTCTCTCTCTCGCTCGACACAAAATATGACCACAAGATTTTTAGGTCTTCCTCAGCTCCAGATAGAGAGCAAGAGAAAAACGAGGAAATGGAAAACAGCTTGCAGTTTGTGAAATGTGAGCTAAGTTGTTGCGTTATTGGTAGGTTGGGGAGGTTGGAATATGTAAGTTGCGTGTGAAGAAGAAAAGGAGCAAAAGTCATGCTGATTTGAGTTTTCCCTTTTTCCGTCTCTCCTTTTCTGAAGGAAAGAGCAAAAAATACCGATAGTGTACTGCACTGCACAGTATACTAGTAGTAACAAGCAACAACACAAAAAATTGTGTTGTGTAGAAAACAAGAAGATGCTGCCTTCCCTTCCCCTTCTTTTCCCCTCCTCCTTCTTCTTTAGGAGGAAGATAGAAACTTGTTTGATACGATTAAAGGATGGGAATTGCCTTCTTTCCCTTTCCCTTATGTTTCCTCCTCTTATAAATACGAAATAAATACAGAATGGAATGGAATAGAATAGATACATTTTGTTTCTACTTTGTTCTGCTGATAGGCAAAGAGTTCAACCATATCATTTCGATTAAGCTTTCTTCACGGTTTCTTATTTCAGTCGTCAAACTGTAATAACTTTTCCAGAATGAATAAGACTTCTTCTACTTTTGTACTTCTGTACGGACAGAAGTCAGACATAAACCTTTTTCTTTCTTTCTTTGAAAAAAATAAGAGATTTTATTTCTTGAATTTTTTCTTCTTTTTTGCCACTTTTTCCTATAAAAGAAGATGTTGTTGGGTTGAGGCTTGAAATAACAACAAAAATGCTACTACTGCTGCTGCTGAAAGATCTCATCTGAACAGAAAAGCTACATATAATATATTGTTATCTTCATGTTTGTTTTCATCTGATTCCTACCCCCACATTTTTCTTTCTTGTGCACATCTTGAACTTGCAACCAAAAAATACATTTCTAATTTTTTTCTCCTTCTGCTCATCATAATCATCTTAAAAAAGATCTCTGCTGCTGCTTCTGCTGGATGGCCTTGTTCCTGTAATAAGACGTAAGATGGGGGAAATTGACATCTGCATCAGCATTATCATCATCATTAGCATTGTTACTTCTCGTTATAATTATAAGGAGGGGAGAAAGAGAGAGTGAAAGTAAAAAAGAAGTATAAAATTGAATTAATGAATGTCTACGCATTAAAATGAAGTAGCGCATTTCATTTTCATTTCCTTCTCGGAAATATTATTCCATCCCATCCCTTCTTATTACTATTCTATTTACATTTTTTGCTTTATTATTTTCCTCAAGCAAAAGAGGAAAACGAAAATTTAGGGGAAGAAAGAGAATAAAAGAAAAGTGAAAGAATTTGATTGAAAGAAAGGAGAAAGGAAGACAGACAGAAGCTGCTGCTGTTGATGCTATTTAGTCATCATCATCATTATTATTATAAAAAGGGAGAAAAAGAAAGGGAAAGAAAAAGAAAAAAGAAAATAAGAAAGACATTTCCCTAAAATAACTGAAGGTTGTGCGTGTTTGTGTGTGATGTGAAGAAAAACATAAGATTTTTTTTATTCTTTCTTCTTTCTTCTGCTACTATCGATTAACTTACTATTCCTTACTTACTTACTACTTAACATTCAAGTTCCATTAGTTACCCGTCTTAGAATATAAATGAAGAGTGCCAGCTACTTAAGTATTAGCTTTGTCGGATTTTAAACGGGTTTTGAATGGAAACGCATATATTATTCATTGAAGAATGAAGAAAAAAGTATGCATTAAAGTATATTTAAGGTTTATTCTGGTACTTTTCTTGATTCTTTAGCTTCTGCTAATATTAAGAAGATATACCTACCTAACAATATACATTATTATATTTTTTTAAACTTAAGAGCTAAATTCTTCAGAAAAAGGGCTCGAGAGTCGAGCTGGATGGAGCTCGCTCGAACACCATATGTTTCTCTTCTCAAGGGAGGATCTCATTATTAATGAAAAAAGCTTTCTGACTATTAAAACTCTCCTGGGAATGGGAATGCAAGGAGGAATAGCAGGATCAGTAGTAGCAGAAGTGTAACAACAACGCAACACATTCTTAAAGAAAGGAGGACGGAGGGTGGAGGTGGAGGAGATGGAATGGAATAGGAGGAAAGATTTAAGATCACTCTTTCACAAACAAATTCATCCACCTTTGCGCCGCTTCTGCTGCTAAAAAATTCTATAATGTAAGAAGCGTAGCTATCTACCTATTTACAAACATTTTTAGGTCTTCTATATATTATAAAAGTAGATTTTAATGTGGTGGTGGTGGTGTCCGTGGAAGTTAGCTTATTTAGGAAGAATCTGCTGCTCCTGCTGCCGCAGATATATTCTTTTAAAGAAGACATCTCTTTAGCTTAGCTTTTGTGCCTTCATTTCTTTTTTTAGCTGAAGCTAAGTAAGATTTTATATATAATATATAAAAGGATCATCGACTCAGGAAATATTTAATTCATAGAACCATTAACCTTTCCTAGGATGGATGCTGCTGCTGCTGCTGTTTCCTAACTTAACTCGGAGCTGTTAAAGTATTAGTCTCAAATCTTTTATTATGTCGAGAATGACGTTTTCACAGTTTCATGTGGAATATTTTATCATACTCTTATCTCCATTGAGGAGACTTATGAGGAGGATTTTTATTCCCGCAGCAGAAGCAGAAGCTTAACAGCAGTAGCAGCAGCAGCAGAAGAGCAGCATCATCCTTACTTACCACCACCGCCACCATCATCATCATCGCCACCAACTTAAATGGTGACTTCATGTAAAATGTATGCATTCATTTTCTCTCCTCCATCCTTCTTCCCTCTTTATATAAGTAATGAGGCTTTTTGGCTTTTCCCTGATGTCGTGTGACTAAAAATGAAGATCCAGTCAAGAGAGAAAGGAAGCTCATGGGCTTTTAAATGCACCACCAGAAGAGAAGGGCTTTTACTTTTACTCTATTTCACTCTATACGTATCTTCTGAAGTGTTTCAGGATTAGGAGCAAATGTTAGAGAAAAAGGCAGAGTCTATATAGCAAAGCTTGTTAATTGTTTAAGCATGTTTCGTTTTTTACAGCTTTGTTAGTAATAAAAAGGGAGACCTATATGCTGGTTTTAATTGAAGGATTTCATCATCATCATCAGTATCATCATGAAATATTTTATAGCGCTGCTGCGTTCACTCGTTTTTTTAAGTACGGCGGGGAATAAAGATCAGCTTCCTTCAATAAATGATCTGGATCGGGTTTACAAAAGAAATGGAAGCAGCAGTGCATTTTTCTCCACACTTACTACTTCAAGTCTAGAAAAAAAGACAAAAGAGGAAGTAAGCGTAGAAGAAAAAAAGAAGGATGTCAATAGGTGAAACCTTTTTATTGCTCTAGTAATTTTAAACTCGTTTCAAGTAAAACGACATCATCATCATCATTGAAAAGAAGAAGTTGAGAAGAAGAAAAATAAAAATCCTCTTCCCGATCCATTTGTTGCTAAATGGAGTTTAACAGAAAAAAGTAGTTTCGCTCTGACTGGACGGCATTTTTTTTATCCCATCCTGTTTTACCTAATCTAAAAATAGAAGTGGATGAGGATATTGAGGATGAGGAAGACTACTAGAGAAAAAAAACAAGTTAAGACTCAGGAGTAAAAGGGCTGCGTTAGTAAGTACTACGACACGACATGGTTAAGGCTACACCTTTAACCATAAAACATGAATTTAGGTAAATCTCACGTAACCTGCAGCAGCACCAGCAGAAGCAGCAGCAAAAACGAAACTGTCCTTCTCTCAATATTTTTCTCCTCTGCTTCTGTTCTTTCACTTTCTCTGTTAAGTTCAGTTCATATGTCTTTTGAGGCTGTTTGTAACTTCTGTGTAAAATAGTAGGGAAATCGAAGTCCTCCTTTCTATTCCTCCTTACAACATTCTCCTCTCGTTTTTCTCTGTAAAAAGGGTCATTAAAACTGATTTTATTGTTCCCATATAAATATTAATTCCCGTAGAATAAGATAAGCTAGCAAGATAAAAAGCAACAAATTCTTTTTTTATTGCCAAGAATAGAAACAAAAAAACAAACTGCTAGTTGAGCCCAAGCACTAGCTCAATTGATGACTGGGAAAGAGGAACTCTCACACACACATATACCTACGTACACGCGCCAGTAGTGGATTTGTTCCAAAACGTGCCTGAACGTTCTACTTGGCACGTACCACTGCCAGTAAATGGAACAGACTGGTACGTTCAACTTTGTCCCAAGCTGGAACGTACCAGAACGTACCATTTTCTGCAGTGGAACAGAGTGGCACGTTCCGTTTTGTT
>JAHZNJ010003573.1:0-10658 GCA_027744475.1 Lepidocyrtus cf. sotoi NNG-2020
GCATCCTCGTTCCAGAATAAATTCGGGCTTTAGAGTAAATCCATTTAAATAGAAAAAATTGTGTATCTGACTGTATTGTACTGAACAAAAAGTTTTTGTAATAAAAAATAGAAGATATTGTTTTGCTTGTTCTGCTGTTCCGTTTTATCTGCAGACATGAAAATTCTAACAGAAAAAGAGGCATTCAAATAAAAAACACGTATTTATTAGTGAAATAAGTGCGTGAACAGAAAGAAGAACGTTGTTGTGTTGTGAAGATAAAGACAAGTGCTAAAAAAGAAGAAAGAACGTTATTAATTATTATTGTGTATTGCGTGAGTGGGAGGATAAGAGGGAGTGAGTGAGAGACTCTTTATGCTTATGCTTAATCTTGCTCGTTGTTGTTCTCTATCTGTTTTCGGTAGTGTTTCGTATTCATTATATTATGACATTCCAGCTAAGAACAATTAAAAAGAGCTCCCTTGAGAGATAAGATATAGTGATATGATGAGAGAGTGAATAGGGGAGAGGAAAGGAAGAAAAGAAGGAAAGTGAGTGAACGTTCTCTCTCCTCCGTTTGGTGTGACTAAAGTAGTGAGTGAGTGGATGGGAGGATGTGTGGATGACAACAAGATATTGATCCATAAGAAAAAGCACGCTACTGGAACTACTCTTACTACTACTACTGTGCTTCTGGAAAATGTTGACAGGAAGAAAAAATCGGTAAAAAAGTGGAAAAGGGAAGAGCACACAAAAGTAATTTTAGAAAGATAAAGCCTACTCATAAGTCAAAATGAAGAAGCATTATAAACATTTGGCAGTGCTTGGCACAATCTGTTGCCTTGCAGCATTAGGAGTCCTTTGGTGTTCCGTGTTGACCTCTGACTGGCTCACGTTACAGGAGCCCCAAGTCGACGAGTTGGAGTTGGATAAATTAGGCCCGTATGAGGAGCCAAAGCCACATTTAATCCGAGCTAAATTTGGACTTTTTAAAATGTGTGTGCACAACTCTCAGAGGAATACGGTTGAGTGCCATGAGTTGGAATGGTATAATTTCGGATTTGTTAATTTGTTCCCGGCACGTGAGCCACCGCCCATGCAGACTGAGCTTATCGCTAGCTGTGTGGAGAAACTCAGGTAAGGAAAAGTAAATATATTATGGGGTAAAAGCTTTAAAACTAAAGAAAAAATGGGAGTTTCCGTTTCCATCCAACTGATTTTCATCCTCTTCATAAATAAAACTGTAATTTAGCTTAGGACAGATGCTTTAACAGGCAAAGCACTAAAGACTAAAGACTTCAGTAAAAGCAAAAAAGAAAAAAATACAAAAGAGGAGTTCTTGTCATTGCCAAACTGGAATTCCTCCCAAAATTGTAAAAAGCCTTAAAAGTAAAAACAATTCTTTTCTCCTTCCCATTACAATTTCTCCACTTAACTCGCTTCAATTCACTTTACCGTTTTAAAGTAATCTCTGCACAGCCAACAACCGGAAGTTTCTTGGGAAATAGAAATTTCTCCACCACCGATCCTCCGGGTCTTTGCTCGCTTTTGGTCTTGGGCTGTGATTTTCCTTTTAAAGTCAAAACAGCATAGTTTTACTCTATTCCTCCTCCTCTTCTTCTTCTTCGCTTTTAACTGAAATCGTGTCTAAGGCTCACATTTCAGCTTTCCAGTTCAAAACTCAAGCCGTAAATCCGACAGACATTATTACTACATTGAACAGAAGAGGAAGAGCAAAAGGTTCTAGAGCTGCTGCTAATACTGCTGCAGCGTAAAAACTTTTCAAATCAGATGGGAAGAAGAAGAAAAAGGAAACCAGTAAAACATTTTTAAATTCTCACTCGAACCACGTACTCCTTCCTGCTACATTTCACGTCCATGATCATTTGTCTTCTTGCGTTTCTTGCCTTGCTTTATCCTCAAATCCCGAAGAACCTGAAAACTGATCCACCAAAAGCGTTTAGGTTTAGTTTTACTCCGTCGTATTGTATGTGACGATGATGACAAAACTTTTAAACAGACAAAAGAGAAAAGGATAAGGATAACATTTCCAAATATACAAATGAGATTGAGATGGTATTGCATTGCACTACACTAAATGCAAAGCCTCAACCAAAATATTTTCTTTTTTATGTGAAAAAGTTTGGAAAGAAATAAGCGCGTTTACAGTTTTCTTTTGCTTCTTCTCCCTCATTGAAAACATGTTCTCCTAGTCCTTCCTGAGTTAATATTATTTTCCTCTCGTTCCGGCAGATTAAGGAGTAAAATTAAAAGGAGGAAGTTTAAGAATAGAATAATACATTTTCTCAGATGGAGAGTGAAAATGAGTGTATAGTATTTCGAATTTTGCAAGTTGCTTCGCGAGTACGAGCATTGCGAGTTGCGAGTTGCGACATGATTATTTTGTTTCTTGTTCTTTCTTGCTCAACTTCCATTTTATTTAGAAGCAAGCAACTCACTTTAAATCATCCTCAAATCCTCATCCCCTCACACACAAACAAGTCAAGAAAGGAGAGCACATAAAGCAAAAGCAACGCAACAGCACGATCTATTTCTTCCTTCCTTTTCTCCTTCCAATCACATTTTTCAGTACAGTTACAGGAGAAGAAGGTTCGGAACTTTGGAAGCGCACATAAACACATTTTCTGATATGAGCTTAAAAGAATGATCGGAAAACCCATTCCCCGTTCCATTGGGTTTCTCGCCAAAAAATAAAGAAATTCTCTTTCATTTCCTTTTTCTTCCTCTCTCATCCCATTCTCTCCTAATATAATAGCAGCGGCTGTATTCTTTTAGCTTTCATATAAAGACAAATGCATTTTGGTGGATGAGCAGCATATAAAGAAAGGCTTTTCAGCCTTTCACGGAGCGGAGGAGTTTCATTCCATCTCTTGATCATGTTTCATCTTCTTCAGCTCAAGTCAACAGTGGCAGTAACTCTTTCAATCCAACTAAACCAGAACGAAAATCACGTAGCGGTAGAGACTAGAGACTTCGCTTTGCCTTATTCGTCCTCCTCCTCCCACCGGGCTGCTTTATTCACGTCAAAATATGTCATTCTAGAAATGAAGAGATGATGACGGGAGGAGAAAAGAGACAAAAATCTTTTTAAAAACTGAAGCTAGAGGAGAATTCTCCAGAGGATTTCTGTACATACGTACGTCATTGCGGGGATATGAAAATAAAAGGCCAAAAAGTCTTTAGTACAGAAAGAATGAAAAGGCTTTCTTTTCTTCACGAGCCTTTGAGCATTCCCAAAAGGGATATTTTATGTGGAGCTAGGTTGCGTTTGCTTCTAGCTTTCCTTTAACTTGAAGCATGATTCTTTTACTTGTGTGATAGACTTTAGTTATGTGGAACTTATAAGGAATCTCGTTTTTTCACTTCCGCCTTCTCATTTCTTCTTCTTCTTCTCCTCCTTCTTCTTAATGCTTGCTTGTAGTAGATCTAAGATTATAATCGTTTTCTCCGTGAGTAAGCTAGATTCCCATTATGATCTGGTATGTGTGTGTTGTTAGCGGTTTGTTAAACGGCGTAATGCGAGCTTCGAAGAAATATGCTGGAACTAACTGCAGAAGCGTAATGGGGTAGGTATTTTATGAGGATCATAATATGAAAAGAAAGTATGCCTAATGTGAGCCAAAATACATAATTTTTACAAGGCTCTTACTTTACGTCTATAGTCTGTACCCTCGTCTTACGTCTTTACTCTTCCCAAGTTAAAAAAGCAAAGCAAAAGCAACAACATTTTTTCATGCTTCAACTATGCCATGCACTGTTTTTTCGTCTTCTTCTCCCCAGTAGGCAATGCCCTGGAAAAAATGGAAATATGGTTTGGCATGAAGCTTCGAGACTTTGAGAAAAGAGACTGACGCTGGGCTGACAATAATCATAATCATATTAGCAGAGACGGCGGCACAAAGTGGAAAGTGGAAGGCGAAAGGACGCTACTACTGTGTGTGGAAGCGCTCGCTCCCACTATTACGCATTATGAAGAAGGATAAAATATTATAATGGAGAATGGCGATGTCCATCATCATTACAGTGATGATGATGTTGATGGTAATGGCTGATGCCCTGCCTTCTTCCTAATGTTCCATTCTACACAATAAAAACTCGTTATCTACAGCCATCACAAGTCATCATAAGAGTCATTCAACAAATTTCTATTTTTCCCTCTTGCTTATGTCTTATGCTGCTTTTTTGCCATCATGCTCATAATCATCATCTTTTTAAATATTTTTCACCGGAAAGAGGAAAGATGATGATAAAAAGGATTTTCTTTGCCATTTCATTTCCCATCTCATTTGGTGAATTGTTTCCCGTCGTTGCCTCCTTCACCTCCTTCCTCTCTACACTCTGCACTATATTCACTTTTAAGAATAATTTTATGATTATATGGCTGGCCAGAAAGGAGTTTTGCGGGCAATTGCGAACAAGGATTCTCCATAAATCAAGTTGATGATGAGACTGAAGCTGAGGTTGAAGGAGGAAAAAACGGAAAGAAGAGAAAATTGTTTGAACAGGTTTTAATCAAGAAAAAAATATGCACCTAACCACCAACCTTACCTGAATGAAATGACCATACCTACTTCACTTCACGTTCGCTTGAAACAAGTATATCACCCACTTACACATTTTTGGCAAGCGAAATTGAAAGTAGAAGTAGGGATAGGGATAGGTAAGACAAGAGACCAGTCACGCAAGGAAGCACACGGTTCATTTACTTTTCTTCTTGAGCTGAGCTAAACTGAACTCTTCTTCTGTTTTTAATGTTCATTCACGAGGGACTTCCGTCGCTTCCTGCTACTGTATAAAAAAAGCTTTTTTACCCACATTTCCATTCCGTGATGTAGATACATGTTCGCATGAGAATTCCAACAATTTGATTCTTTTCTTCTTTCTCGTTCCCCGGCTCCTTCATTCATTCTCTCATTTTTGACGATGAAACCTCATCATCGAGAAAAATCGCTACAAAAGCCTTTTTACGAAACAACTATGAAGAGAGACTTGTGAGTGAATGAATTGGCAGTTTTTAAAAATCAATTTCTTTCTTCGAAAAATAATTCAAACCTGGTAAAATTGGAAAGGGAAGCCGAGCAGAGTTTTTAAAGAGAAGAAAGAGAAAAATGAATTTTGGCTTTTACAGCAATATTTTATGCATGGGTGATGAAAATGAAATGAAGTGAGAGGGTTTTACTTAGAATTTAAGAAATTGGGTAAAAAATGTACAAAAAATTATACTCCACTACTACCACTCCAGATAGTGTTTATGACAGGAGGAATGTATTGCTTCTGGTTTTGCATATTACGAGCCGATTGACTTACATTTATGAGTTTTTATATGGAACTACGGAAGAATGGAGTAGTGAAGAGAGGATTGGAAATGAAATGGAATGAGAAATAAAAAAGGATAAAAGAAACGAGAAATTTTGCAAGAGAAAAAAAGAAGTAAAAGAAGGAGAAAAGGCGCGGGTTGTAAGTGAGTGATTTGGATAAAGTACGACATAATGGGAGGCATTCATGGATTCTCGCAGCAGGAAAGGAATATGGCGTGCTTCCGCTCACTCTTTGGAAAATCAAAGAGAATAAGAATTTTTTCGCAAAAAGAAAAGAGTGCTGCAAAGAGAAGATAAAATATGCATAGGGATATGGATATAAGTTACCTGATGACTGTGCTTAGTATTCTAAAAAAAATGCACGTCAGGAATGAAATCATAAATAAATGGAGTTTTTTCAGAGAAAAGGAAGTGAGTTGAAACTCTTGAAACTATGTACGTACTACGTATGTAGTTTATGTAGTTTAGATTTCTTTTAGGATGGTTGAAGATTGGATGATGGGAACAGAAGAAGAATCGAGTAAGATGCTTTAAAATGACTTCATTTTTACTATATTTTTACCGTTTCTGTTCTTTACTTTTCAGGTTTACCTTGCCATTTATCGGACTGTCTGTATTTTTTACAACTGCCTCTTTCCTTTCCTTAACATTTGGCCATTTTTGTCCTAAAAATAAGAAAATTGTTGAAGCCAGTATGCTCATTTTGGGCGGTAAGTTTTGTTTTTTTAGAAAAAAATGCGATTTCAGAATACCAAAAAAATGACTGAAACTGAAATGAATATTTAGTAAAATATATGAATGTTAATATATAAATTTTTTCCAGGCCTATGTCAAGCCACCGCTCTCCTCACTTTTGTTTCCCAGATTGGCTCCGAATTCGAAGCGAATCTCCCCTACTCCCATCATCAAAAGCGACTGATCACTTTCTACAAATACAAATACGGATTTTCTTTCTACCTTTTCCTTCTGTCCTTCAGTCTCTCCGAGCTCGCTGCACTTTTCGACATGGCAGCCTATTTCCGTAAGTACCCGCCTAATCACTATGTGATCACTTTCCACCGTCAGTCAGAACCCAGTCCATTCATGGGAAGTAGGGAGGATGACTCTCATCATATGCACCACCACACCCATCCATATGGTGGTCCTCATGATCCCCATCTTGACACCCTCCGCAGCGGTCATCATCCAATGCATGCGACAAATGGCCAAACCAACAACTTGATTATGGCTAACCATGGCGGCTACAACTACCACCAAAATACTCTCAGCAAGCATCCCGACCTTTGTAATGATTTCACTTCACCCACCGATCTTCACTCACATAACAGCATGGATTTGACTATTACCAGTACAGCAGCAGCGGCAAGATTAGATGATGGGATGCCGTTGCCCCCGCAGAGCTACATGAATCCTGAAGTTACGATCACCACCATCGAGAGAAATAGTGGGTATGGAACCCTTAGGAATCCGAAAGTTCCCGCTCCTTCTACAATGGAAAGCTTCGGAACGCTTAGGAAAGAGAATAATTTGTAAACAAATTATGGACAACAAAATAATTAGAATTTATTTTACCTGACTCAGCAACTCAACTCTCAACAAACAAATTCCAAACTGTCCCTCCTTTTTTCCTAGAAAATACAAAACTAGATTTCGTCTCAAGATAGGACCGTGTGCAAGGACCAGTCAGATAATACCCTCCTACGCTACTTTCCTAAAAAAATAGTAAACCTCATGACATTTTACCAATAATACCAACCACTATACCGTTACACTGTCATTTGTTTGCACAAACAATGACAAACTATTATTTACCTTTGAACCTTCAACCAACACAAACATCGAACAATGTTATAAAAAGTCTCAAGTCAATTTTTTAGGATACAAATAAATGAAATAAGCTTGTTTATTGCCATTTTATAGTCTATTTATGTGTAATCTTTTTAATCTTTACTTTTACATTACAACTTTATCGCAGAATAGCTAGCTGTATAGAAGAAAGCATTTGTTTTTTAGGCCAAAGCTTTCTTCGCTTTACAAATACTTTTTTACAGAATGAATGAATGCATATGAAATTAAATATGAAGCAATTATACATAAATTTTACTATTATTACTGTGAAAGAAAGCTGTAATTTTGGAGAGTGATATTAGCTTATGCCATTTTATATAAAAAAATAAGAAAAGGCATAATAAAAGTCGTGCTTTGTGTTCGTTGGATGTCCTCTTGTAGAATTTTAAGATTTTAAGTATAAATGAAAATGAAAAGGTTAAAATGAAGGAAAGAGAGAAAAGAAAATTGATTATTATTAAATGCTCTTCTGTATAATGAAATTTGTTATAAAAATATTTACCAAATAAAATCTATTCAATGGAAGAATGCTTTCTTTCTTATATAACGAAAAATGTTCATTCACAAAATACATGGTATTTATTCAAATGCCAAACGAAACAGAAGCCAAATATTGAAATTCTTGTCAATTAAGTACTTACTTAAACTAATAAATATATTTATTGTAAATACTAAATTAATTAGAATCAACTATTAAATTAGTATATGCAGCAGCTGCAGAAGTGTAATATTACTTTCCTTCGTTCTTTTGTATAATCTTCTAATTTATTTTTAGTGTCTTTGTGAAGAAACGCCTGCAAGGATGAACGGATTTAAGTAAAAAGAATGTTTTATATGAATGAAATAAAATAATAAAAATTCGCTAAATATTGTTGAAACTAAATATATATCACTTGCGGTTGAATAATTTTACCATTTTCTCGCAGCTTATCGCACTGAATTGAAGAGGGAAAGGAAAAGTTTCTAGGATAAAGCTCCGGAAATGAAGTGAAGGAAATTGAATTGGCAATTTATTGGATGCAAACTTACAAGCTTCGCTTTTCTATAGTACATATCTCATTAATTAAAGAAATTGTAAGCTCTAGTAGCTTACGTACTTGGAAAGAGTAATTTTGTAGCTGATACAAGAGGAAAGGAAAAGAGACAAATTCCTTCCTCCTTCTTTTTTTCGTTAACAAAGTTTTTTAAAGGTTTTTTATCGGATGTTGTAGAGCTGTGGTAGTTTTTTACTCACTTCCTCTCCACCAAAACCATATTTTGTGGCTTAGGGAGACGAATACCAGCCTTATAGTAGTCCACCTTCAACTTTTCATCGCTGTTGGGATCTTCCTGTACACGGAAGGCCTGGAAGAGACAAGTTGAAAAGAGGAAAAGTTCCGACTCAGCTAAGGTCATTCCTAGGCATATCCGCTTTCCAATAGAGAAAGGCATTAAGGCTTCCGCTTTCTTCACTGATTTTTCATCTGTAGATAAAAATCTTTCTGGAATGAACTCCTCCGGATCTTTCCAAAAGTGGGGATCACGGGAGGCACTGTAAAGATTAGGAATGATCACAGTTCCCTTTGGAATCACGTAGTTTTTAAATCTTATATCCTCGTTGGCTGAGTGGAGTGCAGCGAGAGGCACAATTAAAGAGAATCTCATCGTTTCATTTGGAAATCTCCATATTTTTTGCTGGAAAGAGATTTTAAAGAGAGATAAATCCAACTTTATTTAACAATCTTAATCTATTTATTATTTTTACCCGCTTTGCTTTACTTTAATTGCTTACTGGCAGTCTTTTCAGAAAAGCTGGAAGTAGGATCATTCTTATTTCTCTTCATTTCAGCTAAATACATGTCGATGAAATCCCTTGGAGGTGCATCATCCTGGAACGTTTCCTTGTGTTCTTTAATAGATTTTCTGATGAACTCCAAATTCCGGTTTTGGGTTTCCTGCCTCACTTTAAGGTAACTTCCGGGAAGCTTACATCTCAATTTGTAAATCCACGGGATGAACATATACAGTGCCATGGCAGTTCCTTGTGTTACGGTAGTGGTTATTCTTTCGATCAAGCTTTGTAGAATTGGATCATCGTGAGAGTATCTTTGGCCGGTGATCATTTGCCAGAGAGCGTTGAGAACTGCTGCGTTAAATCTATTTTGGGTAACTATCGGTTTTCCTAAAGTTTTTTTGAAAGAGTCAATTAATTCTTGGGCTTCTTCAATGACCATGGCTTCCATAGATTGCTTCCCGAATCCGAAATCTCTTAAGGTTTTCAGAGCAAATCGTCTCTGTTCAGTCCAAGAATGTCCGACATTGAAAATAAGTCCACTCGGGCTGCCGCCGCATCTGTCAAGTCTCTCAGGAAAGGTAGGTCGTCCGCTGGAACTGCTTAACGAGAGTATGTCTCGGATGTCTTTGTAGTTGTTGAAGACTACGGCACTGTAAAAAAATTTAATAATTTAATTTTAATGCATAATTAGGTTGAAAAATGACGGCATTCTCGCAAATTAATTAATCTTACTCGTAGCTCCCCATTTTAATCGAAAAAATGTCTCCCCACTTCTTTCCCATTTCCATGAATGCTTTATGAGGCTCACTTCCCACCTGGAAGAGATTTCCAAAAATTGGAACTCCTCTCGGTCCATCCGGAAAATTTGAAGGTTTACTACCTGATTTCCACAACGAAATAAATAACAGCACGGCCGAAATACCAATGAGAAGTAATTCAACTCCCCCTAATACCATTTTGAAGTTTTTATTCCAAAACTCAACTCATTTAATGTAAGCTGAAAAGCTATTGAAGCAGCAAAATTACGGCAACTGTGGAGTAATACCAATTCTCAAACGCTCTTTGACAGCCTTTTTTTCCAAAACTTTTGAGCTGGAAGAGCAGTAAGGGCAAGGCACTCTTTGTTCACTGAGGAACTGGCAAATGGTTACAAGCTTTTTTGTTTAATATGACTTGATTAGATTAATTCTGTTCCCAACTGATTGAATGACATGATTGTCCATTGTCAGGCAGTTTAGTGCATACAAGGAAAATACGATGATAATATGGATACAAAATGCAGGTGACATTTAGTCACTATTTTCTTGTTTGTTGTAATATTATGAGATTAATTTAGTACATGTGTCTGTTTATAAGGAGGAAAAACAAAGCAAAAAACCATTTCTCGTGACTTTCCTGAATCACTCAATTCATATTTGAAGGAAAATGGGCGATCTATACTATACAAGTTTGCAACTCACGAGATGATGATTCAGTGGGTTGGGATACGATGAGTTTCATAGATAAACAAACATTGCTGATACTGAAGGACAACATATTTTTGCTCACAACATACTTTTATTACTTGCTAAACAAGGTTATATTCGTATGCATTTGTTTTTGCTAAGAGCAATTTTCCTCACTTCTATCATAAATACGCATTTGTTGTGGCGAAGGAACAAGTACAGCCGAGTACGAATATTCCACTTTTAATCCTTTGTCTTTATCAGCGGCTTCAA
>JAHZNJ010003574.1:0-13946 GCA_027744475.1 Lepidocyrtus cf. sotoi NNG-2020
ATCCCATCATCCGTATCAAAATAGTTGTGTAATGGTGAAAATGATGTAATAATTTAATGACCGCCTACTGTGCCAGAGTCCACCTGGGCTAATAATACATAGTTTCAAAAAAACTACTTCTGATACAAAAGCATTGCTTACAACTTGGACAATAATTTATTGTGGAAAATGTTAGACAAAAGCCTAGCTCTAGTAAGCTCATCTCACTAGGCGCATCATTTTATTATGAGCTCTTACCTAGCTCTCAGTCTAATAATATTTTTTTAATTATTAGCATAATTTATGAATGTGATGCCACAATTCATCTTCCCTTTTGGAAGACACTAGCTCCCCATATATTAAATTGTGATTTCTCCTCAATTGCTTACTCCGCCTACGTTATCAGCCAAGGGCAAATTAACCCAGGAGCTACTGTGTATTAAATCTTCTCTGTAAATAAGAAAACGTAACATACTATCTATTATGATGGTGCGCTTTGTAGTTACCTACTACCTTGATTTTACTAGCAGCAGTGGGATGCGTTCTCATAAGAGCGTTTTTAAAAATACATTAGTCCGCGCAGAGGTTGGTAATTCAAAAGTCCAGAGATTATTATCCAAAACAATGAAAAACAGATCATCATTATCCAGCTCTAATTTCATTTTTAAAGGAGAGAAAGTAATCCCTTCCGAATTTGGAGATGTTGCATCATGGAACATGGAATTATTATTTTTTTAGATGGAAAATGGAGGACGCGGGGCTCATAAATTTTGAAAAAAAAATCATTGCACGATGAACCATTGTAGTAGTAAATGTAATGGAAAAGAATGATTATGATGATGTAGGACAAGGGAGGATAAAAATAATACAATCTCTCAACTCAGCGATTGCTACCTGGCTTTACTCGATTTTTTTCTCATTTACTCCTCTCTCTCTCTCTTTTCTTTGGCTACTTACTGTGAATGTGATGACGGTAGGATGATGATCATCATCATCATCGTCCAATTTTCAGATAAAGAACAGGAGTCAATTTTTATTTTTAATGCGTTTTGAAAGAAGCCCACCTTTAGTGGATAGTGGTGGTGGTATGGTACTATTGTGGTACTGAGGTAGTAGCAAACGTTTTAAAGTTTCATAATATTTCCTAACAAGTTATAAAGGAAATGATTGCTGTTGTACAGCTGTTTACATGAGAAGCATAATAATAATATTTTTTGTTAAAAACAAAGGATTAGATTTATCTATTATTAGGAAAGGTTAAGGTAAGTTGTTTTTCGTAGGAGAATGAGGGAGCGAGAGGGCGAAGAAAACGAACTACTTGAAGAAAATGAGATTATTAGGTCATTGTTCGTGTTCCCAGTTCCCAACAGAAAAGAAAAGTAAAGTAAGCTTCTTCATCAGCTTCTGTTTGTTGGGGTGGACAGAGGTCCCGCGCAAACTTTTCGGGGCGGAGAAGACGAAGGATATTTATGATTGAGGAAATGATTAAAAAACCTAAGTAGTTAGTTTGTGATTCTGTAATTAGTGAGCCTTTCCTTCTTTCACGTGCCTTCTTGTAAGAAACAGAAAAGTTTTTTGGGGGAAACGGTTTCCAACAATTAATCCTTAATGCTGGATAGAATATTGGTAGTTTATTTTGAAGGGATTCTTATCTACAGGACTAATGACGATGACGAGTTTTCACTTTTTTCCATTAAAAATTCAACAAGGATTGAAAAAGTAACCATGCAGAAAAAAACTTACATACTTTCTAGAACGAGATTGATTTTTTACATCAAACTAAAAAGTATATAAATTATATAAAAAACCTTGTTTCTTCTGAGAAGTACCTACTATATAACTTGTCCTAACTCCATCAAATTAGAGCGAATTTGTGAAGAACATCAGGAGAGTACTCCAAAAAATTTTTTTTTTAAATAAGCTTTATTCTTAATAATTTTATTTATCCTGTTGTATTATTTCTTCTATTCAACCCCAATCTTCATATAATTCACGCTTCATCAGTGAGGTACCTAATATAGTTACTGGTTACCCTTTCTTATGAAATCCAGGTTCATGATATGACGAAATAACCAAAATGAAAAGAGGAAAAATCTTACTATGATGACTGTAAACAGCAAGCAATGTAGTAGCAACGATAAAAGTAGCAATAGCAAGCATTTCTTTCCCAGAATGAAAATCCTAGAAGGGAGAAACGATCATAAAAAATACTGCGATGTAAGAATTGGTGCGTCTGCTTTGCCTTTTGTGTGGGATGATGATGACTTTGGTGGTGGAGTTAAGATGATAAAGAAGATGGCCAAAGTGAAAAAAAAATTGAAGGGATGAAGAAACGCAGTAAGTACACAGTAGCAAAAACAGCATGTCTTGGCATCAGATTCACAGCAGCAGCTGCACATTTTCTTTTATAAAAAAACTCGAAAGACGTTTGTTCGTACGTACCTTTTCCCGTTTTTTTTCGTTATCATGTCAATGGAAGAAAAGAAATGAAGGCTCCTACCACAGGACTAGTTTACTGCACTGCCCTGTCCAGTAGCACTCAGCTCATCATCACTTTGTTTAATTCAATACAGGAAAATTTCAGATAAAAAAAGTAGTTTATCTGCGCTTAGCAGATTTGCACCATGTTTCGTGCACAGGTACTGCGTTGCTGGTGTGGGGTAGTTGTTAGAGTTATACTACTACCTTTTTTAAAGGATGTACTTTAAAAACGCATCATCAAAGAGCAATTAAGCAATCTACTTTCCGAAAAGTAGAAGGAAGGAGAACGAAAAAGACACAAGATGCGATGCAAGGTGAGTTGCAACAAGATGAAAGCTTCTTTAAAAAAGTTTAAAAATCATCGCTGGATACCTGGCTGCTGGTGGGGATGGTGATGATGATGGTTGTTCTTTACCTGAGGGTGAGGAAGTCAGGTCAGTCATCTGCAAGACGTTTCAGATAAATCAACTATGTGAAGAAAACGGATGATGATAATGATAATGATCATCATCATCTTCGTGATCATAAAATCAAACTATAGTAATGCTGTTCTTCAGAACAGATGGAGCGGAGACAAAGGGTCTGGATCACACCTTGGTTTGGTTTCTTCTTTTTCTTTTCAGCTCAGTTTTTATGCTTGCTTACGAATGCAAGGTAGTGGGAGTAAAAAAGCGTTGGCGGGAAATCTTTCCCTCTTTTGCTCTTCTTAACTAATCAAGGGAAGAAAAATCTTTTCCTCCAGGGTGACTCTGACAGATACATACCCTTAGAAATAAAAGGGAACGGAAGAGCCTGCCTTCTGTTTTTTGTTGGTTTTTGCTGTTTCGATGAGAGTGAGTGGAAAAGGACGACAGGCAAACCTCGTCTTTCATTATGTGTCCTCTCTTTCTTAACTGGAGATAGACATACATATGCCAACGCAGCTACAACAATACTTACTTATTAGATTATTGAAAAAAGGGATGTAGAACAAAACCGGAAGGGGAAATGGGACGAAGATTCTAAGTTTTCATGATACGTTTCAAGACAAGAGAAGAAGAAGATCAGGTGGTGCTGGTGAAGATTTGGGATCATATGTCGATTTAGTTGCGGTGGAGGATTGAAGGGAAGCTCTGCCTGGACTTAACACAAACAACAGGCATAATGTATCGTGTTTCATTTGTTTCTCTCAGTAAAAATTACTACGTTGGTAATGGTAGCTTAGGTTGGTTTTGGTATCACCAACATGTCTTTTCCTGTTCACTAGTTTTCTCAATGAAAACGATACTTTATTTTTTGGAGAAAAAAAGGTGAGCCAGTAGAAGAGAAGATGATGTAATTATGTCGATTAAAAACTTTATTTATAAAAAGGAAGGAAAGGAGCATTGTTGTGAGACAACCTAGACTTAGACTACGTGACCAAACTCCCTTCCAACAGATTTCGTAAAAGTTTTTGAGAATGTTGTTGAGGTAGGTATTAGAGTGACATGGTTGAGTTACATTGATTAGTCATGAGATGACGAGGAGGGTTTATAGATTTAGATTTTATGTACCACGAAATTGTGAGTCAGTAGCATGAGAGAGAGAGAGAAAGAACCTGTTAAAAAAGTGTGAGACAGATTTAGAATAAAAAAACGGACAGGAAGTTGAAACGATGATGATGACGATGATATGATACTACCTCTACGCCGATACAAACAAGATTTCTCATTCGGTTTGGATTGATGGTGGTTAGTTTTTTGATTTGGAGGGATCAAGATAGAAAATCTGAATGCTCATTTCCGTTCCTTGTTTCATTCATTCAAAAAAGAGAATCTTAGAATGCTTCTGATTTATCCTTACAATCAAAGACGAGAGACCAACATTTACGTCTAATTTATAGCATACATTAGTTTCTAACACAGTTACAGCAATTAAAATGCTAACAGATGTAACTAAAGCTGAAGCTTTTTGCCAAATCGGTTAGCAACCTTGCGCAAATACAAATTCATATCATTATTACAATGTATGAAATTAAACAATATTGATGCTCTCATGCATAATACCAAGCCGCTAGCGCGGCTTGCTTCCAATCCAGTCCAATGCTCGCAACTCGCAGTCGCAACGCAATTGCAATCTCATCATTAACATTCATGGACTATCCCACAGTATTCCCATTCAGCCTAGCCCCGAAAAATAGTGGTATGCTTATGCTAATAGAACATCTCTCGTTTAAAAGACTTTTTACACCAACCAGTTGCACTTCCGCTTTGTTTCTCCCCCGACTACATGCTTTTAAAATGTTTTCAAACAGATGCTCACTCTCACACTCTCATTCATTCCAGCAGAAGTCTCAATCTGAATGGTTTGTGGTGGTGGTGTTTGTTGTGGAAAAAGAGAAAAGGGGATGATGATGATAGTTTGATGATAGTGCGTAGGCATGGCATAATATATTTTACCAAAAAGTATGACGTTGTGAGGGAGGACAAGGACAGCCTTCGACTGTTGAAACTAGACAGCGGAACGGAATAACAACGCAGCGCTCTTCTCATGATTATGTGAGTCTGTACGTTTTGAATTGTTGCGGAGCGAAGTAGCGGTGCCACCGCTTTATCATTGTTGCTCCCTTACATACAAATACATATGAATGAATATTGTATTATTATTATTATTATTAGCTAAAGATTGTGTGGGCTTCGTGGAGTTTCCCAGTTCCCAGGCTGATAAAATACATCTTTTTATGCAGGCGGAGAAGGAGAGAGTGCATCATGTAAATCGTTCCTCCACTAACCACCCTCACCAATCAGACATTGCATTGCAGCCAGCCTCCATAATATTTTTAACTATTCACATATGGCAGACAGTCAGTCACATAAACATAATTTCTTTTGAGAGTGAATGAATGAATAAAAAAATAATGAATGGAATGAAATAGAATAAGTAATGTAATATGTCAAGGAATGAATGAAAAAGCAACGGGTAACTAACTAGTCGAAGAATAAATGAATGTTTCTTTTAACTTGTTCCGTTCGGTTCACATTTCACATCCTACTACATACTTCCCATGAGAATTCATTCAGTTTTTATAGGTCAGTTTTTTGTTATTATGGAGTAAGGATATGAATTTAATGAGAAATGTTTTAATAAATTATGTTCTAGAGAATTTTTTGCATCACACTCATGGAACGCACAAAAACGATTAATGTACTTATTGCAATGTGAAAGTTTTCAAATACATAAAATTAGTTTATTTAAGAAATGGATAAATAAATTACATAATGCAATACATATGACTTGACGATAGCAATATTCTAATTAATTTAAAATAAATTACACTATAACAATAAATTAGTATGCTAAGATTTACGTGTCATATCATGTGCATATGATGACTGTTCTGTGACTATATTTTTTTTCAAAGATGCTCGGAATGGTGTGTATAGGAATTTCGGTTATGGTATGTAATTTGTATAGAATCGTGGAACGTGGAAAAAGTTTTCAAACGGTATTTATTTACATGCTTCTTCATACTTCTTTCTTTCATTGATGGATTTTTCTTTAATTGACTCTCACTACATTCGTCGTTATCAGCAGCAGAATTGAAGACTGTATTTTTTTAATTAGTATTTATTTCTGAACGCGACGATGGGCAGGACAGTATTCAGCGTATTCTTCCCAAGTGCATCCAGCAGCAGAGCAGCATTCATCTGTGATCGATTTCTCTTCTCGTTTACGTCTTTAAATGTCATAAAAAAGTTATTTTGGCATTTAATTAAGTATAATCTACAGAAAAACAAAGCATTTCTCCGCCATTTTAGCGAATTTTTACCTTATGTATCCGCTCCAAGGTTTAATGACGGTATTCGCAAGAGATTTCCGCAAGAACATTTGCCCAAAGGGATCATTACCTGGAGAAACATTGCCAGACGTTGTTGGTGTTTCACGAGATGGACGAAGAACCCGTTGAAAACGTTTCTCTAGTCGGTAGATATCCTTTTGACAAGCCCAATCCATATGTAATAAAAGCTGATCTCGACATCGTACGTGCTTTTCCTGATGCCACAAGCTTTTCCATTCATTTTCATTCCTGAGTAACATTAAATGACATAAACGTGGGATTAAATTTCATTGTAATTTTCCGTTTTTTTGAGCTGAAGCCATTAATTGGGAAAATGTTTTTGGATTTTTGTAGCTTTCATTATATTTTCCCTACAAAACAAAAACGGTGTTTGCTGAAGGGATGAAAAAGAAGACTCAACCTCTGCGTATTTACTCCGTGAGCAAAAGGATCGAGAAACGTACAGCTAGTACAGAAGCACAGTTTTTATTTCTTCGCAACCACGTAAGAAAATCCCCAGGGCGTGTTAAGAAATAAAGGTGGGAGTGAAAAAAGAGCAAAATGTCTTTCTCAGTCACTTATTAAAAGGAGAAAACAAAGAGCTGAGAATTAGTCACGTATTCCACAATAAAGCTTACACACTTGCATGCTTGTTCAACAACAAATTAAACTGGAGAAAGTTTTTTTTAGGTTGAAATGCCATGCATGGATATATAGATATTACGCTCGTCAGGAGCAAACACAGGAAATTGCTTTGGCGCTTCCAACTAACTCATTAAATCCAGCTTGTATTATTTACTTAAGGTTTATTATTAAGACAAAACAATCTCTTAAAGATAAAAAAGACGGAGATAGAAGTGATCACGTCTTCGTACAACCGTCAGCAGACCTTTTCCCTGAAACTTTAAAGGTGAACTAGCCTTCGGCTTTTTTAAAGAAAAACATTAAACATATTTCCATGTCTGGAAAGAAAAGACATGACAATGGTTATTTTTGCTTCTTACCTGATTTTGAAAATTTTTTGCAAGTCAGCCTCTTTAATCATACTAGCAGCGGTTATGATGGAGGACTGTGGAATAGAAGGTATCAGGGAAAGTAGAGCCAGAAAAGCAAGAGCTTTGTAAAGAGTTACAGCTGAATTGAATGACGGGGATGAGGATGATGTCGAAATTGATGATGATCCTGATAGAAATAAAGAAGATGGTGGTGGTGACGTTGTCAACGGCCATGCTGACGATGATAAAAAAGTCAACGGTGGAGGAAGGGGTAATGGAAGAAATAGTGAATAGAAGTTTTTCCAAGTTCCTTTCCACATTCCTTTTAAAAACAATGATAATACTTGTAAGTCACATACGGTTGTATTGTATTCGGCTTATTGCGTCTTATACAAAATGGAATAATACAGGCATATTTTATATCAAAGTTTCTTCCTAATCGTGCCATTTAACAAATACCTGCCATGCTATTGTTCTTACTTTTGCTTTTGATCTTACTATTAGTCCGTTTAATCCGTACAGATTATTACCCCTTGTGTCTGGCCCACCATTACATATTATACTTAAATATTCATATAAATAATGCTTGCTGTCTATCAAATAAGGGATGGTTTTTCTCGAAAGTTGTTAAAGTCATGTTTCAATGATATCCTGGAAAAGCGTTCATGATTTTTTTAAATCTTCAGCAGCTTCATTTTACTACCTAATTTTACTTTAGTTGATTACGGTGACGTGTACAAGATTATCGTCATGATTACAGTATTACAAGGAAGTTGATAGGGTACATTACTGACTTGATTTTTTCTATTTTACCGCCGCCGCCGAGGCATAATTTGTATGTGCGGTGGTAATGATGATGATTCATAAAAATGGGGGTGATGACGACCACAGCACGATTATAATGATAATGGTGACGACGATGACGACGAGGAAGGAGAAGTAAATGCAGGGGAAATATAATTTCGGTGCTTTACTTTCAAAAAGCTAAATATCTATCGAACCCGAATAGCTCTAGCCCTGGCTTAAGTATTTTAACAATCATTTTTATGCTTTTACACTGGGGGGTCGCCTAATCCCATAAAGGCATGATTAAAAGGATTATTAAAAATTATGATGATGAGCCAACAAAAAGCAGCTATTCTAAATTGACATGTATTAAAAAGGAAGACTTTAACGGACAAAAACTATTTGCTCAAAAAGCTAGAATTTTCCCATAAAAGAAAAAAGTATCACCATTTAATTCTGTTTTAAGCTTTTCGATGATGACTTCCTCCTACTAATACTACGTGTGTTCCTCCTGTCATTTCTCTTTCAGCATGACTACTTGCATGGGTGAATATTCCATATTCTGAAAAGAAACTAAGGACAAATTTTTTAGAAAAGGGACTTTCAAAACTTTTTTTTTTGGTATTTTAGATATATTTAAGGGAAAATAGTAGATGTGAAGAAATTGTTTAAAGTAATTCTGTCGTCGGCTCCCTTTTGTGGTACATGCTTACTCACACGTCTGGACAAAAGGGAAAGGCGACTACGTCAATTATAGGATGAGAATGAGTTGATGAGACAAGAAGTGAAAGAGAAATGAACGGAAAGGACATTCATTCATCTCCTCCGATCTCGCCTGCCTGCACCAGCAGCAACACCGTCATCTTTGTGTTGTTCATCCTTTCATCAAATTTAAGTAACGCTACAATTTCTGGGTGCAACAGTAACAACTAACCACGCCAGTCGGAATGGAATAATAGAAATTGTAATAGAATAGTAAAAGCTATAATAAGAACAGAATGCAAATGCCATTATCAGATTATACACCTTTTAAAAAACGTCTTATGTTGAACCTCACTTTATTCTCTTCTAAAATCTCCATAACAATTACAAAAGCTATCAAAATTTAAAACGCCGTTTTACTTTTGTCTAAATCCTTGTTCTACCTGCTAAATGACCCTAATTACACTAAGGAAAAAAAGTTTTCTACCTACAACATCGTTAAGGTGAATTGTTTCTTCGGCTTCGTCTTTTGAGTAAAAAGGGTATCACTCGCAATTGTTCCACCTATTTTTATCCTCCTCGTATAACAATATTACCTACCTCATTTTTTTCAAGCTACTTTTTGTTGCTATTGTACGTATTATTGTAGTAAAGCTTCTGTGTTCTGTTGTTGTGAAGTAAAGTTGTGTTAAGCTTGTGTATTTATTTGAAGAAAGTAGTGGAATAAGAAAAGCAATTACTATTTTACTATCCCTTGTAATCTGATTAAAGAGGTAGAAACTGCCACTAGGAGAATGGAAAATAAAATGATAAAAATTAATATTATTAGAAGAATGGCAGGAGTATTACTTAAAAATGGTATAATCAGTAAGAGAGCGGAGCGTGGTGTGGTAATAGTAGTTCGAGTCCGCTCATAATGGCCTTGGTGGTGCGGTGGTTCTAAAACTACAATTAAGTAACTCAATAACTGAAGAAAATGTGCGTGCTTGTGTGCATTTAGATGAATTATAAGGCAAGCCGAAGAGAGGATTAGCTGGTTTTAGCTTATGGCTAAAACTTTAAGATAAGAAAAGGACTTGATAGATATTTGATTTTTTAAAAAAATTGATGGAAAGCAAAGCACATACATACCACCACCAAGGCAAGGCTGAAATGCTCTTTTTTACAATGTCGATATGAAGATAGATTGGCTCTGCAACCTTTCTTCACAATATCAAATATTGCGTAATTTTGTTTTTAATATTTTATTGATATTATGATTCATTTGCATGGAAAGTACTTTCCCTTGATTAATTCTAATTAGAAACAGCAATATATTAAAAAGCAGGGGTTTTCTTTTTTTTTTATTGAAGAAGGAATAGGTGGAGTATGATAGGGGGCAACCTAGGTGGCAAAATTATACGGACGGTAAATGGATAATAACATAAGAATGAAATAAATAGAACCAGGTCATAACTTATACGGGCCAATATTTTATTTTCTTCAGTTTTCTTGACCAATGCTTGTTTTCTTTTGCTAATCTGCTGCTTCGTAGATATTTTATATTTCTTCTTCCTGACTAGAAGATTTAATTATTGCGGATTGGTTTGGGATTGCATAAAGGTATGCATGCACTGCATTGTTCTTTTTCGTAACAATGCAATGCTGAGCTGAGTTGAGAAGGCTGAGCGCTGAGATGACGGTAGTTGATCAGCCTACGGCATGTAGTAAACTATTTCTTTGGCAGGTAAACGGTTGCTTGTGAACAAGGAATAAGATGAACAATTTTAATGCATGGAATCATGATTCATGCATAAATATTTTAATCATGCCCTTAAACTCTACTTGATTTTTATTGATTTTAAATTTGAATGCAAAACAAGTCAGGAGCAGCCTAAAATGGCCGTACCAAAGGGAATCTAGGAATTTAATCGGCGATGGTGGTCATTTACTCTTTTTTGGTTATTGAATTCTTACGTGAGAACAACCGTTTTATACACAGAATATGAGAATGATTTACCTTTTCGAGAATGAAAAAATGCAGCCATGCATGGAAAAATTTAAATAAATGTCCAAACTTGGCAGCTGAAAAATAAACCGCTTTAAGCCACCCAAAACAATTACCAAATGAAAAACAAATAGTGACCAGATATTATCTAAATTGTTTGTAAAAGATTAAAAAATAATAGATGTAAACCAATTTAAATAAATAAAGATTCACATCACGATTTTAATTTGTAATTCGTTACGTACCAGAATCTTTTTGCGTAATGAAAGAAATCCAATAGATGGAGAAAAATGTAAAAATTGGTGAATGAATCGGTGGTAAACGGTGTAAGGTTGTAGAACTTTGAAAATAGTGCTTTCTTAAAAAGGATTTACCAGGTCTTAACTTTTAAAGAAAACACAAATTTTAGGATATTATCTTAATTTAATTTCTTAGTGACGAAACTAATTTTTGAAAGCTTATCCCTACAAACGAAACTAGCTGTAGTAGTAGTGAATACGTTATGGAAAAAGCAGAGAACAAGAAAGATGTTACCTCTTGAGGGTCAACAAAACTACTGGAAATGGAACCTCCTCTGATTATTACTTTATAAAAGTGAAATGCACCTGTAAACAGGAAATTACGGGTAGACCAAGCAGAATATACGGTAATGAAGAATGATGGAAGCGAAAATTGCAATCTGACTTTGCCGTCGTCGCTGTTGTTGGAAAATGGAAAGTGTCACCTTTCATACATTTTGCATGGGCAGGAATCAAGGAGAGTAAGCGATGAGGACACAGGCGAGGACTACATTTTAAAAAGCTTCAAATGGTGAAGGCACGGTTAGTTTGGTAACGTCTGTGCCGTGCGTGTTACCCTTATTCTCCTTCATCTGGCTCCATTTTATTTTGCGTAGGTGCTTTCTAGTATAAAACTACAAAACCGAAAAGCCAAGAACAGTTTAAAAAGCTGTTTTTTTAATTTTTTGTCAGGACTCATACTCATGACGCGCAGAGACAACAGCAACTTCATATGCCTCTTTATGTGATGGATAGAGCGAGATTACGTCATGTATTATTGTAAGCTTCACTGTAGGAGGTAGCTAACTATAGATCGTAATTAGATGGCAAAAACTTTGCCAAATATAAAAGTTTCGCAGCTTTTGCAGTTATGTTGTATGGTGAAAAGCTAGCTGGGACGCTTGGGAGTTTAGCTTTCACAGACAAAATCCGAGGTGAATACAGGGAAAAGGCACACTCGAGGTTGCAAACTTGCATGGTTATTATGTAAATACCTACTTATATGCTGCTGCTGTTTGTTAGATTAGAAATACGGGTGGGTATCTGTTGGGGTGCCCATCAATCCGTTGCGTTGTATTATCCGACCTCTACTCTTCCGGGGAAGAACTTGTCAAAAGAATAACACGCGAACAATGAAGTTAGCAATTTAACGAGTTTAAATGCAACAGGTTAGCTAAAATAAAAATGCACATTTGAATAATACTTTTGCTATGCATGCTCTGGTAAATGTACAACTTTAACTTTTATGCCATAATAAATAAATAATTAAATTTTGTAATGCACAATTGTAGCACTAGAATCATAGAATAAAAATACTGTCACAACACAGCAATGGCAAACTTCTCTTTCTTTTAGCAATTCCATGCTTATTAGCTTTTCTATGCGTAAGTAAATTAAAAATGAGTATGAGAAATGTGTAATGAAACGATTTATTACACTATGAAAAAATTACTAGTTTAAAGAATATATTACATAATAAAATAATATGCAATAAAAACGCATTTTACATGATACCAAGTACCGGTTTATTTTTTATAAAAATAGTAAAGCAATACAGCATTATCAAGTTATTGCATAGCATAAATTATTAAATAATAATAAAATAATTGTAGTTGACAAAACAATTACTCCACTATAAATAACTTAATAACTTTTGTTCTCCTCCCTTCACCCTTTTCAGTCATTGATTTCATGAGATGGAGCTCATTACTAGTTACATGAGATGTATAGCACATAATCATAAATACATAATAATAATAATATTTTAAATCAGTACGATTTTTTAGATAAATTATTTGAGATAAGTAAATGACAATAAGTAATTAAGGTTTAAGTAAAAGGAATAAAGCTGTGATTTGATTTCTCGAAGGTAAACAAACGAACCAAACTGTGTCATACATACGTAATATATTTATTTGCAAGGAATTAGGAATGCTCTCAAATATTCCAAACGGAAATGGAAGACTCGTCCGAGCTACACAAAAGGAACCAACGGTTAGCATTAGCCCTACCCTCGTTAATAAACATCAACGCATTGATTCTGGATTTGTAATAATTGATTGTAGAGATTTGGTGCATATCTGGAAAATTGAAGAGTCGAACGGTCCCATCGAAGCACCCAGCTGCCAAGATCCCTCCAGTCTTCCGAACAGTCATGCAGCTGACTCCACTCGCTGGTAAGACTTTATTTCCGCAAGGCACTAGATGCTGCACCGGATTCTCCAAGTCAGAGTCATTTTCCCACTGATATTTGAAGATATATTTAGTGTTGGTTCCAACGACATACGTGTTCCCCAAACCTTCAATACAGATTCCGAGCGGCTGTACTTCGTCACCATACTTAGGAAGAAGGTGGCTTCCAACCAAAATCCCTTCATAAGGGTTCTTATTCAATTTTACCTCCACAACGGATATCACACCATCGTCAGTTGAGCATAAGACGAAGATGGACCCTGCAACACGATGAATTTCTTTCATGGCCATCAACGTCACCGATTCAGGAAACTCGTATACCACATGCAAATACTGAAGCTCGTCTCGGAACCGAATGACAGCAAGCCGATTCATAGCAGAGGGAATCAGAAGCTCCTCATCTGAACACAATACAGGTTTACAAAATCCAACGTGAACCGGGTAAAGCACTGGTCTCGGTTGAGCGATTGATTCAGCATCATCGGGATCCTGCTCCTGTAGCTGCGGAACGATTTGAACTCCATGAATTCGGCCGTAGAAAATAATCAAATCGTGTCCGTCCACGACTGACGAGATTGTCCCCCAAAGTATTCCATCAATGTTAGTTTGCTGCATCCATTTCACACGCCGAAACTATAGAAACACAAATGCATTCATTTTTTTATTATTATTTCATATCATATTTCGGAATCGGTGGCCGTAGGGCACATCGCAAAATTTAAAAATGCAGGGCAGGAAGTACAAGGTAC
>JAHZNJ010003575.1:0-14518 GCA_027744475.1 Lepidocyrtus cf. sotoi NNG-2020
AACTGGTCCTTCCATTTTTGATTAAGCACAAAATTAAAACTCAAAAGCACTTTGGCAAGATGCTTTTAAACAAAAATATTACTGTCAGTGTCTCAATCAACTCCACCAAATCACAAAAATGCGCAGTTTTATCAGTTTGACAAAATACCATCCGGCATGGCACAAGTAAATCACTAATTAATTAGTAATTAATCAAAATTTTCAGCCACAATAAAAAATAATACAGAACAAACAGTTAAAAGACATTATTAATTCAATGTAGCCCAAAAACAAAGTGATCCAATCGATCAATTGCATCTGCATCTGTCAATGTCTTTTTCTTCCTCTTTTTGGTTTCCTCTCTGCTCCATTGTGTACATTTTGTGTTGTTCCAGCACAAAATATTGCTCTGGTAAAAAATTATGAAAGAAAGAAAAGAAAGAAGGACGTATTTTTCCGTTGACTGCCTCTGTGCCTGCCGGCTGCATGCATCTCCTCATTACTAATTACTCAATCTTCACCTTCAACACATTTTTCGCTCTCTCAGCTTTTTTTGTATCTGTTGTGCTCCAAGCAAAAGCGAGCGAGAAGGAACGGTGAACAAAGACAAGTGGTTTACTTTACGCTTTTACGCATGCTCTCGTAAGTGTAGCGTGTAGCAGCAAAAGAGCAAAAGAAGCATGTATGAATTACGAGAAGCTAATCGTATCGTGATCGTGATGTGATTGAGTGACTGGATAAATTAATCCTTTTTTGAATTTACCATTTTGGTTTACATGCAAATTGCGTACTAATGACAATGCTAATTAAGTAATTGATAATATTAATTCGATAGAAAAAATATGAATATCATTATTGATTTTATGATAGTAAGTTTTGCATTCAATCGATTCCCTGTCATATCGTTTTATTTTTACATCATCATAGTAGATCACCATCAATAATTGATTATTAGTGTTTACCAATATATTTATACGTCAATTTGCTTTTACCTCTTTGTCCTCTTTTAAAAATAGAAAGAACGAAATTGCGAATGTGAATTATGCGTATACATCATAACCATCATATCATATAATACATCCCCTGGTAGCACTGCGACTGCACAAACTACTCTCTCCCCGTGAAACTTATATAAAAGAATCATAATTATCATGAAGCTTCAAAACTTTTAGCCGGGCCAAATGCATGGAAAGATGTGAAGTGGAGGATTGTGCAAGAACAAAAGTATTCAAAAACAATATTGCTCATACTAAAGTAAATATAATGTGTTAGTGAAAAGTTGAGAATTGAGAATGGCAATTGCAAAACTCTTCTGTTTCTCTCTACATGTAATTGTACGTTGCAAATCTCACCCATATTTATAAGTTACAACGATGATATGATACAAAAATACACATCCAAAACTCGTGGAGTGGATACAATGAACGAGACAAGCTAGACAACTCAGACATTATTCAGAAGAAAAAATGACCTTCAAATTAAATATCAAATGGTTTGTTTGGCATTGGCGGAATTGCAGTTTTGTGATGTGTAAGACGGGTTTCTACCATAATTATAGGTGCGTAGTAGGAGCGTAATGAAGAGTAAGACGCGACGGCGAGACCTTTAAATAACTTTCCTTTTTAAAATTTTAAGTTTTAAGAAAACTGTTATAACAATGGGAAACTATTCAACAAAAACCGAAGAAGAACCCGAAAACTCATCCCCAACACCAGCAGACACGAAAAAGGGTTTTGATTTTAATGAACCCACAGATAACGTAGAAAATGAAACAAACATTTTAAGTGAAAATGTTAGAAAAAGGGAAGAGGAAGTAGTAGAAAACGAAATCATGGAAGACCCAACTCGCAGCGCTATAATACATAATCCGCTGGTAAAAACATGATAAAAAATCATAAAAAGTTTGGTCAACAAGAAGAAGGACTCAAAATTGCTAATTGTAATTGGTTTTTAGATTATGTCAACAATATTTAGCCACATTCCTAATGTTAGCGCATTAAGGAATTCACGTTTAGTTAGTACGTGGTGGAGAAACCTCAGCCTAGACCAATGGCGAAGTACGGCAACCCTACGAGTTGCTCAAGGGGTAAATAAAACAAAAACAATATTATGCCAATAATGATTTATTACTCAACATTTGAAAGAGCATCTCAAACTCAATTTGACTCAGGTCAAGTATGAATAAAAACATTTATTTCGCTTGAATTTTAGATGAATTCTTGCAAACGGACACTCTCATTAAATAAACTCACAACCTTTGTTACTGACCCTGCGATAGCAAACGAGACTGATCTCTCCCTTCCCGGTTTACTTGAGAAGCCCTTCCAACGGCATAAAATTCTTGGCAAGTTATACATTCCACGTACATTCCAAGACGAATCATTGTCATATTGGGAAATTTTTGGACCTCACATAAGATCACTCAATTTGAGTGATAGCGTATACTTTGACAGTGGACACGAAACTGAGGGGTTGAGGTTATTATTTAAATATTGTCCTAATATGAAGGAAATGATATTGTCTCCGTATGTCCGCGGAGGCACAAGAAATTTTAAGGAAAACGCGATCAGTACAAAGGTTAAGGATGACGAAATGAAAATCGTTTCCGAATCTTTCCAATCACTTACGTTAATCTCAAATTCTATACATGAGGAACCCGTAACAGAATTGTTTTATGAGAATGTTCCTCTATGCAGAATACTTTTGCAGATGGTTCCTAAATTAAAAGTAAGTGAATAATGCAACATGCAACAAAATGAAGTAGTGTGATTCATTCAGTTTTTTTTCTTTATGATAATCGTTCCTTCTAATCTCAACGTTTTTGATAGACGCTGATTATTCAAACTTCGCCGGATTCATTCCTAGAAGCTTTGCAGTACCCTGTAACCGACAACTTTGTGCAGCTAAAACATTTGGAAATATCCAAGCTTAATCAGCATTCCCTACAGTTACTCACAGAATATTTAGAAGTTGTCGCCAACCCATCGTTAAAATCCCTGAAATTGAAGATCCACATAGATATTGCTCGGACCCCACTTTGGAACCTTCGAAAAGTTATGGAACTTATGCAAGATCAGATACAGAGCCTTACTTTAGAGATAATCGTGCATTATAGTAACCTAAATCCCTCAGGGTTTAATGACTTAAATGGATACAGCTATTCGGAACTTACGGAACTAAACTTGAAGTTTGATTTCAGTTATTATCGCAAAAACAGTTTCATTCAATTCGATTTCCGTGTGTTGAGAGTTATGCCAAAACTAAAAAAGCTTCGTTGTAACTTTTCGGGGTATGAAACTTCTACCTGGATTGCTGAAAAGCTCGACAAGCAGCATCTTAACGGACACTGGGCTTGGGCGCTGACTGCGTCAGGCAGTGACAAAGAACTTGAAAGGGCTTTACTGCTAGAACAGCTTGAAGAACTATATTTCTTCCGAAGCTTCAGTTCTGCTGCTTTAAAAGTGTTGAGCAAATGGATGCCCAAGTTACGAGTTTTAGAAACGGTTTTAGACAAAGAAACTTTTCCATTGGTGCTTTCACTATGGCCTGGGCTGGAGAAGGTCAAATTGCTTCCATTTAGTAATGTTCCAGAAGTGCTTATTGCTTCTAATAGAGAAAAGTATCAGCGCGTTAAAATTGAGCATACTAAGCCGCAGTTTTTTGTGTAAAGTTAGGATTTTATAACATTTATTTAAACACATTATAATGTAAAGTACATATAAAATAACATGTATGTTGTATGTAAGCACATAAATGTTCAGACTAATAGATATCGATTAAAAACCAAAAATTATAAAATCTATTAGTACAAAATATGTATTTCCGTGACATGTGACTACTCGCAATCTTACCATGAAAGAACAAAATTGATAACGGTCACACGAAACAAATAGTAGAAATATTTTTCGTTCGTTTGTCTGTTGTCCCGATAATAATTAATTATTGATGATGTGGTTGGTGTAACACAAACGTAGGTCTAAGTACATGTTGTTGCTGCTGCAGAGTATCTACGTGCATTCCATCCCCATGATGAAATACGACAGCAGCATTATTGCTGGCTTCAACAGATTCTCTTCCAGTTCCAACGACATCCGGCATAGAATAAAAGGCGGAAGGAGGTTGATTTTGCGAAACATTCTGATCCGAAGTTGAAATAAGGTTCTCGATGATGACGGTTTGATCCGATTTTATTTCTGTTGGTTCTTCAAAATTGTTTGTTGAAGTATTATGTCCCGTTTCATTTAATATCTTCATTTGACAATGATGAACGGTATGTGCGTGCATTGAGACCGGGTTTGGAAATACTTTTCTGCAGTGGGGACAAGGAGTTTCCTGATTTTCTGTATGGTTCAGCTTCATGTGGAACTTCATGCTACTGACATCTAGATAAGTCCTAGGGCAAAGCTCGCATTGAACTTTTTTATGTTCTTTCGTATGATTAATCAGTGCTATTTTGTAGACGAACTTCAGATCACAATATTTGCACGAAAATTCCTCCCCTTCGATTGAGCCATCCGGATCCCCTTCAGAGTTATCAGGATGAAATTTTGCAATATGCCTACGTAGTATTTTCTTGTTTGCATACGATACCCCACAAAGGTGGCATTGTTCCTTATCGACCTTGGCGCTATCATCGTCGTTGGTTTTATGAACAGTTGTTATATGCAGTGTCAAACTTTGGCTTTTACTGAAGCTTTTTCCACAAAAGTCGCACATAAACGCTGTAATTGAGAGAAGATTTAATTTATTATTTCGAATTTTTAATTTAAATATTCATATTGCCACCGCTTTAAATATTACCGACAACGTTTGATTTTTATTTTTGATAATTGAGAGAAAATCCGCCAAATATCAATTAATTATTAAATTATCGAAAAATTATCGAATTTGTTAATTACCTGAGTGGGGATGAGAGCGTTGTATATGGTATTTAAGAAGAATGGAACTTGCTGCCACTACGTCACATTTATCGCATTTAACAGGTTCGAAAGCTACGCCAAACATTTCTGGATGTGCCCGCTTTTGATGCGTCATTAAGCCGGAAGGCGTTTCAAATATTTTTGAGCAAGGATCACATTTCAGCTGTACGTCTGGGCCAAGTTCTTCCAAAGGTGTATCTGGATGCTGTTAATTACATTGAATATCGCACTAATTATTATGCAAAATCAGAATTTTCAGCAAATAAACGATCAATTAAAAAACAAATTGTAGAAAATCTAATATACCTCTTCCTCTGTATGAGCCTTTAAAATTCGGTGCGATTTTCCTTTGAAATCACATTTTCCGCACACAAATGGTCTTTTAGGGGTGACGCTATCGTGTTTACTGTACTTGTGTGACTCCAATTCATCTTTGTTGTTTGCCGGAAAGAAGCAATCAGGACATTCCAAACCTTGTTCTTTACTTTTAGTATGTAAGTCAACGTGCTCTTGATAACTTTCTTCGCCAATGAACCTGATTACTGGCTGACAGACTTCACATTTGTAAAGTTTCCTTACTTTAACCTCATTTTGTTGATCTGCTGCTTCCTTCGTTGTATTTGCATTAGCTCCCACATACCTTGTCATTGTTTTCCTCCGCTTTATCTTTTCATCCAAAATACAAATGTCGTCACCATCATCGTCAAGCCAATCCACTTCGTCCGTCGCTCCATCTCCGGCGCCAGCAATCTTGTGCGGCTTCGCCATTGTTGTGGATTTGGCATTTTGATATTGAGAATCGGTCTCTGAACATTTCATTTCCTCTGAAAATGGCGAATAAAAAAATAAAGACCATCCGACCTAAATAGAATTTTTATTGCATTGCAACAATTAATCACTTCGTAATTATATTCACTTACTAGGAAATAACAAGGTTCTGATTTCATTCTCAACACAAACGAAATTCTTCCTTCTCAATTTATTTTTGATGTTATCCAGCATGACTCCCTTCAATCCCTTCTTTAGCTCCTCGAGTTTTGTCTCCAAACCGATAATCTGTTGATAAACGGTCCATGCCTGATGTACTTTTTGAGTGCACCTTTGACAGATTCCGAAGGCACATCTTGGTCGTACTTTTCGCTTAATGAAGCGTTCACACCAAACTTTGGATATGCCCAGCACTTTAGTGATGATGAAATGCTGGTAAAGAGACCTCTCCAATGATTTGCAGTGGACAGCTCCAAAAATACCTCCTTTGGGAACTTGTGGAACGTCAGGGCAGCCCCTCAAACAGAACAAACAACCCCTCATTTTGTTTTCAAAACTGTTTTAACTTTTAATCGCCAAATAACAACTACAAACTAACATTTATAAGAAACGCGGAATTAAAAACAAACTTAAAATTAATTAGTCTAGTCTATTCTTTAAAAAAATTCGTTTGGTTTTATAAAATGGTTTGTTTGTTGGTTGCGGCTGCTTCTTGAATGTATATTATGCATCAGGCAAGTAATTTGGCATTTTCGGTTATTGAGAAAAAATGCTTTTGCCCGATCACCTGTTCGTGTAAAAACTTTCACAAACTATCAACAACATGCACGAGCTGTTTCATGTTAATACATACTATGCGATTATGCATAATGCATTGCATTCTATGCTATCGCTGCGCTCTTCGCTTTTGCGTGTAAAAAACCAAAATTATGAAAATACAATAGTTTGTTTGGTTTTGCTACATGTCAAAATGAGGTACACGAATGATCAGCAGATGGATAATTTTTGTCTGTGGACGCGTGGTGAGCTGTGAAAATTTTTTAAAAGCCTCCTTTCTCTTCGATTCTATAAATTAGTTCAAATTAGTGAGCTCGTCGTCTATTTTCTGGCTGATTTCCTATCCTTAATTAGAGCAACGATGAAGGACTGTTTGTTTTGTCTCCAAGCTGCTCAAAATCTAAACTAATTCCAATTCCTGATGGAGGCATTGCTGGAGCTGTGCATTGAGGATCACTGGAAAGTTCACTTTTTCAGTACTTTATCTTTAGTAGAGTCCTAGAAATATCTAATGATTGGTGTGAGGAATTTATGAAAAGGCAGCAGGAGAAATATGACAATGATGTAAAAGAAGTGGAGATAGCAGCTTTTGGAATTTGCTCAAAATGTGCCGAGAAAGTGCTAAAGTGCATGAAACATATTCACTGCATCAAAAATTGATGGAATTGGAGACAAGATTGAAAGAAGTTAAGGAGAGTCTGAAGAGTGTTATGTTGGAAAGTATCGACAACAAATTAAAAATAAGAAAAAATGCGCTATCAGTTTCGGTGGAGAATGAACTGAATGAAGTCAGGACGTTGTTATTTCCAGGTTTGTTTTTCACCAATTAGCTTGTCTTATTGGTATCCAACTATCCGACATTCTGTTTTTGTTTTAAATACAATTTAAGTGATTTCTTTGTTTATTCAACAAATTCTCTTGTCAGATGCCATGAAAAAGAAGACACAAGGCAGGAAAACGATCATTGCTCAGGCACAAATCGATGAAGATGATGATGTAATTTGGATAGACGACGACGATGACTATAAAGAATCTATCGAACTTGTTCCAAGAAAACGTAAAACGAAGATTGGTGAGGATGGGGCTGGCGGTGGCATCCGCAGAAAGCGAGGGAGGGTTCCGAAAGATCCAAACGCACCTTTCGTAAAGAAGAAAGTTCGTTTCCGAAGGTCGAGAAAGAAAGGCTTGACAAAACCAGAATATGTCGAGTCTAGGACGCTATACAAATGCAACCTTTGCCCATCCCAGTTTTTTGATGAGGATGTTCATAAGCGCCACGTCGAGTTCCACCCGGAAAGCAAAGAGTTAGGATTGAAATGTTCCGTTTGCTCCTTCCCGGCAAAAACCGTTGATGAGTTGGAATCACACAAGTATATTAAGCACGAATATGAAAAAATGACACGACCTTTTGCCTGTGGAAAATGTGAATTTAAATCTCCAGTTTGGAAAACTGAAATCTCATACACAGGAAGAGATAAAAGTACATTTAAACTGTTACTGAAATGATTACATTGCCTCAGCGTAATATGTAATAAATCTTTAACTTTTTTTATTTTCCTCAGCATCCCGGAGTACCAGACGAGGAACTAGGCACTGACATTCAACTGAAATGTGCCTCCTGCTCAAAGTCATTTGATATCGCAGGAGCTCTCATATACCATCAGAAAAGTACACACCCTGAAATATTTGGAGTTGATGCAAGGCTCTTGCAATGTGAATATTGCTCGGTCCTCTTCCCAAGTTACATTAAACTTCAGTACCATATACGCAACTCCCATCGACGTCCAACAGATTTTGTATGTGACGTCTGTGGAACAGGTACTTTTGGCTATGTTATTTTACTTGATCTATTGTTTTATTTTATTTTTAGTTCCTTAAATGTGTTTCCATAAGTATTCAAGATAATATTGGCCTTTTGATTCTTTAAGGGTTCGGTTCTCAGTCAAGCCTTATTCAGCATTCTCTAGTGCACGGAAAAGAGCAAGCCTTTTGTCACATATGTGGTAAAAATTTAAAACAAATTAAAATTACATAGTAGTTATCTGGTATATACATAATGTCCAATTTAATATTCCATTCTCATCAGACCAAATTATTACTGTACAGGTTGCAGCTACAGCCACCCATGTACTCTAACAAAACACTTCAAGAGATTCCATCCTGACTACTATTATGGAAAAGATTCCAAAAAATCCAAATCTTTTAAAAGCGAAAGAGAATCTGAAGATGATTATTCCTGCAAATATTGTAATGCAAAGTATCATTTAAAATTGCGCTGTACAACCATATCCGGTTAGGTCATCGAACTATTCAGTGCCAACTTTGTCCCAGATCATATAATAAATCCCCAAGGATTACAGCAGCATATGAGACTGAATCATCCCACCACGAACCAGGATACTCCGTGTCCATTCTGCAAGAAAGTGTTCGTTAATCATTTCGCCATGCATACTCATTCCATGAAATGGTGTAAAGTAAAGAAAATTATGCAAATCGGAAATACTACCACTACCGACAATGACAGTGTACCAGAAGTAACAGCATCTAGAGAAGGTGAAAGTCAACAAAATCGAGTCGCCCCAAAAGTAGATTATAATTTACCAAATCCAAGTGAAATTGTAACAACACAGCCTCAACGTCAACCATCCGCGCTACGACTACCCTATCCAGAAACTGTTTTTTTCGGAAGTACTTAAAGTACTTAATAAACTATAGAGTATAGAAATTAATTAAATAAAGAATGACGTGAATGATGGATGGAGGATGCGGTGCAGTATTGAAAATGTAGTTTTTATAACGTATCAAAATAATCAACAGCTAAAATAAATCTACTTCATTGCTTTGATAATATACGATAATTAAGAACTTCCCATTCTCTAATTAAGAATGTTATTAAAATAGCATAAAAACGAACGTACAGGAAATATTTATCTCAATTTACAACTTAAATCTAAATTACAACCATCTATTTTTATACGTTTTCTTTCTACTTTAATCGAAATCGAAGTGTCGACGAGGACGAATCGAATGAAGTACTAGCGGTCCTGAGAGAGACGAAAAAGGAATCTTTCTGTGGTAAAAAAGAAAGGGTTTTTAATAAAGATATTTTAAAAGATTTGTATTCTTTATTAAATCAAATCAACTACTGTTACACAAGGTTTTTTGTTTAGACCTGAGTCAGGTCTAAACAAAATTAGACTTTAGCCACTTTACCGGAACTACATTGAGTATGTAGAACGTAGTAAGTGATCGTAACCGTTTTTTATGATTTACATAATGTAAAATTGTAATAATGTAATTAACTCGAACCCTCCAAGAATACAAAAATTATAAAATAATGCTTCTTAAATTAATGCACCGTATACAAATAAATACGCACTTGTCCTAACATTCATGTCACAATCACAAATTCGTTTAAATCAGACAAAAACACAATGTAACCTACTTATTACAAAATTCATAACAAAAACTTTTTTTGGCCTAGATTTTATAAATTGTAGATATTCACACAAAGTTACAGTTACATAACTTAAAAATAAAACAAGGGATTCCGAAATGATGTGTATTGTATTTGTATATATCTCGGGGATTCTTAGGGAGGGATATTAATAAGGAATTAATTGGAAAAATAAAACAATGCGCATATGTAGCTAACTGTAAAATGAGTACGCCATGCTGCTTCAATTATCAACGACCTTCGAAACAAACGTGATGTGGTGGTCGATACTATACTCAACGCAACTTCCCAATCCCAGCTTCTACGCGTTGACACGTTTCATACAAAACGAAAGTTTGGCTGGTTCCCCCGTCCAGTTCTCAATTGTATGGCAGGCATTCGCAGGCACAACAAAGCAGTCACCGTGTGTCAGAGTCTTTCCAACCAAATAATTGCACTGGTGTTCTGGATTTAAATAGGCAGCTCCAGCAGAACGGACAATCACAGATCCAGATATGATCCAATAGATCTATAAAAACAAGCACATGCAAATAAATTAGAAATTAAATCTCTCGTTCTTATAATAACGACAATTTATTGCTTGTTGTTTATTGCGAACAAAACTTTAAAACAAATATGTTTACCATTTTAGTATCTCTCACACAGTCAGTTGGTCTCACGGTTTTAGGTTCAATCGTTAAATAGCCAACGTGCAAATCGTCTCCTGCATCTGCCACAGAAATGTCGACACCATTGACTCCGACGCGCTCTTGACCAAAGGTAGCCTGTGATAAAGTCAGGTAACTTAAATTATAGTCCACTGCGTCATCGGCAACGATCATCTCATTCTTCGTGATGTGCGAGTTCTTCAACTTTTTGTACAGCTTCTCATCTGTCGCAATTTTCATAGAATATACTCGTTTACGGTTTGTGCAGACTTCTTTGGAACTAGGGCTCACGTTGATAATAGGAGAACGAGCATTTGTATCAGCGTTTGTGCCACTGCCATTTTCTGGTGGAGATACAGAAATAGTTTTATTGACAATCCCATCAGTTACTGTGTCATTGTCACTGTCACTCTGGGCTTCATCGATGATTTCGTGTGCCGAAATAGAAACTAAGGGACTTGGATGAGGCTCACAATCTTCCGGTTCTTCGACTTCTTCACGAAATGAGAATAATCAATCGGTTAATATTCAATATTAAAATATAAAGTGAATAATGCATGTTTAAAAATTGCTTTGAAGTGAATTACCTTGCTTGATTTGTGGAAGCCTTGTGAGACGGACCACTGGTTGCTTCTCTAAAATTATCTGTACATCATAATTTCCGTCCTCTTGAGATTGAGAACTGCGTGGTGTTACGTTTCCGCTACTACTGGTGTCATTCTCATTGGAAATGGTAGATGCTCTGAGAGCTGGCCTGCTACCGCTGGATCCAATGGAAATGGAACTGGTTGTGCTTCGGACAGGCGTTTCAATTTTAGTATTCTCATTCGAAAATTCTGGTCCTGCTTTGACAGTCGATTTTCTTTCTGTAACGATAAAAATGAAAGCAAAAAGACACATTTATTTAGATTTATGAATTTTTTCTGTTTTTACATAGATTTTTGATAAAAACTAAAATTATCATTGATAGGTATATGATTTCACATGTAATGTATACATAATTTATTATTTATACATACTCGTTGTGCTATTAAGACCCTTCTTCTTATTACTAAAGTTAAAGGAAAACAGGTCACTTCTGGAGTCACGCTTTCCAGAACCAATAGGTTTCTGGAGAGAGAATTTGAAGTAAGAGTAGCTCATTTCGCACTTTGTCCTTGATAAAGTTATATAACATAAATTGTAATTTATATTTAACACAGTCCCTCAACCTCTACTCAACCCTTCCACAGAAAAAGACGGTAATAATAAAACTAAAACTCAAAATTGATCAATAAATTCAAAATTGCTTTCCTAAAAGCTAACTGGAAACTTTGTAAGTCCAAAACTGGTTTATGGTTTGTCCACGCGGTTCAGCCGGTGCATATAATCAAGATAGCGCAGTAGTAAAGAAAATCTAAATTAAAAATTTACAACTTTAACTTTAATTAAGTTAAATATAGCATGCCAGCTCGAGCTCGCAATGTTTGTCAAAAACACCTAGTCTTCTTTCAGTGGTTTGTAATGTCACTATGTCACATTTTTTCGTAAAACGCCTAATCGAACTGTCAAGAAGTCAGTCGTTCGGTCGTGTTTTTTCTATTCTCATTCTCTCCCTTAAAAAAGCATTAATTACACAAAACCACCACCATTTTTCCCTCCTCGAATTTTTTTGCCCTTTTGAGCTCAACAGCAAGTACAACACTGCTGCTTTTATATATCGAGGAACGGAACGAGTGTATAAATTGTATAATACAAACAATGTGCAAAAGCGAATGATGGAGAAAAGGAAACGAAACAGCACAGGGCACAGACAGAGAGAGAAGACATGATGAGATGAATGAGACGAGACGACGAGAATATCTATGAGAGTATGTATCATTCCACAAAAACACAATAGAATCGAATGACAATGACAATTCTTTCGTATGGATACGTCATATATACGATATGATTTTTCAGGCAAACAGTAATGCACATTGGAGAACTTTGAAAAGCATTTTATGTATTTCTCAGTCAAGTACTGATCTGCGGTAGTGTGTGTGCAGTGCAGTGTGTGGGTGGGCCGATCGAATATTCGATTAGGATAAACCTTTAATTATGTTTTTATGAAAAAATGAAGATTATGAAAAGTTGTATGTAATTGTAATCCCACTTTACTTTTAACCACCACACGGAGTTGACGTACAACTTTTTACTTTGTTGGGCATTGTAGCAAAAATTAGTTCTGGACGCGATACAGCGCATTTTACTCTGCTGCTCTGCTGTGTTAATTATAATTCGAATCAATACGGTAAGTTTATAAGTTAATTTTATATTAATTACGGTATTTGCGAATTGCAAAAATCTAAAATTAAATAAAAGTTGAACCGCAATTTTATTTTTATTGTGAATGAAAAATTGACTGGATTTGCTTGCTTGGAAAATTCACAGTTTGTAGCTATAATTGACCAAGAATCCCTAAAATGGCGCAAGTACCACAACTTAAACTTTGACTTCCAGCTCACCAATGAAGATATGGAAGTTGTGTTTGGAATGGATCGTAATTGGAGGGCTGTAGCAGTGGAAAATCATAAGGAGCACAAGTATTTCCCATTTAACATTGAATTTTAATTCAGTTCATAGTATTAATTACTTACCTGATATCTAAATTTCATCGAATGGTTTTTAAAGATACGACTTTGAATCTGTGTTTAAATGTTCATTTAATAGTCAGAATAAAGATAGTCATCCGATAACCTTGAAAAATATCGATTGGGTAACTTTAATTGAGCGGCCTCATAATAATTCCTACTACTGCATTTCGTGATGATGATACTCAAAAAGATATTTTAACATTCGTCTCTCGATAATTGTTTTTCATTCAAGAAAATATGAAATATGAGATCAGTTAGAGGCTTCGCATAAGAATGGCATATTGGCAATTTGGCAATCATAAAAGATTAGATAATGCAATGCTAGTATGTTGTAATTAAACGTATGTCCTACCGACAAGTGGTTACTGATTTTTATATCTTAATTTAATAAAGTTGTCAGCCATCGTTTAAATAACCGTGTTCTTTATGACAACGTCTGTCTGACAATTTTTTGTGTATTTGATTGCTTGGTCGGCATGAGTTTTGATATCATTCACGGAATGTTGATGGCATGATTAACTTGATTGATTGTAAAAATCAGGGTATCGGACGGATATCATCCTTTAAAACATGGTACGAATCATTCCACTAGTGAAAGTTTTTACTTCCCACGCGTTAACGAGCGGAAAAATGATAAAAAATGAAAGTTCAAGTTTATGTTTGCAATTGCAACCAGCAACTCTTGAGTTACTTATTTGCGCGTACGTACGTATTTGACGATGAATTGCATATGCGAATGCTTTTGCTTCGTTATGAAAATTGCTGCATTGCATGGCAATAGTTGTAATTAAATTCTTTGCAAAACGTTTTAGTATTATTATTATTATGTTACAAGAAAAAAATTACACTACTATTAAATAAATAATATAAAATGATATTTTAACAACAGTTGAACAGAGGAATGCATTCATTTGTTCGCTGTTGACAAATATTGGTAACAGTTTAAGTTTAGGTTTTCTTTAATTAAATTTAATCAAATGTGCTCTCCTTCAGCATTCTTTTGCGTCATCCTCTTCTTCATAATTCTGGACGCTTATGTGTCGATGTTCATTATATTACGCTTTATCCTTAATTAAATACTGCAAACGCTGCTTAGAGTTGAAAATGCTATACTAGTTGGGGCGACGTGAGAAATATTAAAGAAACGCTATATAATCAATCATTTTTGTAAATTTCATTTCGTTTTTATTATTCTCGATCTTCTAACAAAATATTTCATCTATAAAGGTAAGGTATATTATTTTCGTTGACTAAAATAATGTAAAATGACATTACTATTATATTACTTAATTAATACATGGGAATTACTTATTTAATATAATATAGCTATCGACAATATCGAATAGTTTTTATTAA
>JAHZNJ010003576.1:0-13637 GCA_027744475.1 Lepidocyrtus cf. sotoi NNG-2020
TAGGCTGGTATATAAGATTTGCATTTGACAAACACATATTTCTGTTTTTTGTTATGGTTAAGTATATGGATTTGAGTGTGCAAATAAACATACTTTGGACTCTCACTTCTGAAGAAGAATTAAACAGGACAGTACATAAAGCTATGTGTTATACATACTGCACCGGTTTTTTGTAAAACATATTTTTTAGCATTTTTGAGCACGTTGAGTAAATATACCTAATAAATCTTTAAAGCTGATTAGTTAAGTAACCGTTTGACTGTGAGAAAAATCAAGTAATCATGAATGTCTTATTGGTAAAGTTGAATTGAAAATCCAACTTTTTTCATTCGGCACCAGGATATTTTGTGTATGCCATACAAAATTGTACTTTTTTGCAATTTTTCACACGTTGAGTAAATATACCTAATAAATCCTTAAAGCTGATTAGTTAAGTAAACGTTTGACTGTGAGAAACATCAAGTAATCATGAATGTCTTATTGGTAAAGTTGAATTGAAAATCCAACTTTTTTCATTCGGCACCAGGATATTTTGTGTATGCCATACAAAATTGTATGTTTTTGCAAGTTTGCGCACGTTGAGTAAATATACCTAATAAATCCTTAAAGCTCATTAGTTGAGTAACCGTTTGACTGTGAGAAACATCAAGTAATCATGAATGTCATATTGGTAAAGTTGAATTGAAAATCCAGCTTTTTTCATTCGGTACCATGATTTTTAGTGTATGCCATACAAATTCATACTTTTTTGCATTTTTGAGCACGTTGAGTAAATCTTACTAATACATCCATAAAGTTCATTAGTTAAGTAGCTAACTTCAAGTAATCATGAATGTCTGATTGGTAAAGTTAAATTGAAAATACAACTTTTTTTCATTCGGTACCATGATTTTTTGTGTATGCCACACAAATTCATATTTTTTAGTATTTTCGCGCATGTTGAGTTAATCTAACTAATAAATCCTTAAAGCTCATTAACTAAGTAGCTAACTTCAAGTAATCATGAATGTCTTATTTGTAAAGTTGAATTGAAAATCCAACGTTTATGTATGCATATTTTATAATGTATCATGTTCAAATTCAAATTGAAGCTTGTAAGGTTATATAGAATTCAATGTGTAAATCATCTGTCAATTTATTTATTTATAATTCCAATAAAATATAACAAGTCCATCGAACCAGTTTAAACAAATTAATTAATTCATCAATTATCATAAGTTTCTACAATGAAGCTACGCTGCCAAATGGGCTAACGAGCGTTCAAAAATGCATGAGCTGAACATTTTTTTTCTCTTGTAACAATAATTCTTACATTAAATAGCTCTGTCTAATAATATTCATGAGTTCGTTTGAATCGACTCCTCGTTCTTCCTCCACAGTTTTTAGAAACATCTCTTTTTCTTCTTGTACAAGTCCAGGAAGCACTGTTCCCATTCTCAGAACCTCAAGTTGTAACTGCAGTGTCTTTTCCACCTTCCGTCTGTTCCTCAGGTAAGACAATCGTGCTATTTGATTCCAAATCTATAAACAGATAACAAATCCAAACACATATAATTATACATATTAAGAGATTTGCTTAAATACGATTAAAAAACAATACATACTTCCTTAACAACATTTTTTGTGCAGAATTCCATTTTGATCATTAAATCCACCAGTTTCGCTTCCCATATCTTAATGTCATCTCCTGAACTGTCAATTAATTTGAGATGCTTTGCAAGTAAAGTCTCTGATCCTTTTCGTGCAGCTGTGGTCTTTTCCAGAAGGTATTCACTATACAGAGCTTGCTTCATTTCCTTTCCTTCATTGTCCAGTTGTAATGGGATGTCATTGTAATTTGCGATCTTTGCTTCTAATTTGTCTATTTCTGTTTGTGACTTCATCATAATTTCACCAGTCGATAGTATTTTTGATACCATACCAGACATCATTTGTATGGCAGCTTCCTTGCAAGCTGCATGTAAAGTGGACGCCATCGGCTCTTCTTCAAATGACAATAGGAAACGAAGCGGAGAAGTACTCTCGATTATGCTTTAAAAACAAAAAAAAGAATGCAAAGTTGTTACTATGTATTAATATACTTAATTTACGAATAGACTAATTGAAAAGATTTTGCAATGAATATAAATACTCACCATGATAAAATACCGAGTTCTGTCAGTCTAGTTTTAAATCGATACTGCAGATTGCACAACTTGGAACAGTTGCCTTCTATCAATGTCCAAACAGATTTTATTATTATTCGGACGAAGACATCCTGTCGAGATGAATCCAGTTCCGAGCGTCTAAACAAATAGGATGAGGGCAGCAGAACATTTTCCAATAGACACTTGGCGTATACAACTGCAATATTTTTCAGCTTTTTGTCTTCCGTTTCTTGATATCCTTTAGAGAAGTAGTTCTCGAACGCAGTCTTCGTTCCTGGATGGCGGTTTGAAAGTGCCTTAATAAACTGCAAATCGTAATCAAACGTAACTATATAAGTAAATATTTAGTATATATAGGAATTCACGTTTGATAGTGATAGTTCGCAAAAGGTTATTTTGGAAGCAATGGATAAAATTCAGCGTATTGAACAACAAAGCATTCAGGTTGAAGCAATATTTGCCATTCCTCATACTGAACGAGCCCCAGAAGCTGCACGAAACAAAGCTGCTTTACTTTCTGCTCCACCAAACCAACAATTGGCTGGGCTTGTCAACACTCAACGTACTCCCCTGGTTCGATTTCAAGAAATTGAGTCAACCGAGCCAAAACCCAGTACTTCGTTCTCTACTCCTCTTGGCCCAAACGCACCAGGAAGTTCTCGAAACTTTCCTACTTCCCTTCCCCCAAAGAAGAGAGCCCGAGCTGAAGTTCCAACTCACGGTGAAATGCTTGAGGCTTTGGCTGTCATCAAGACTTTCTTCAATGATGACTTGTTTGCTTTGTTTAAAGTTCCCCACGATCGCTTAGGAAGGAACATACCCGAGCACGGATGCCCAGATCCTGCTTCTTTGATGTATTCCTACAAGCAGTTTCACAACAACCAAGACATGAGTACTACCAACACTACAAAGTCTACTTCGTTTATTTTTGGAAAAAACCATGCCAAAAACTGCAACGTGGTTTTGTACAAGGCAAAGAATTACTATTCTGGACATTCTGTTCCCTTTTCTTTGCGTGAAGCGAAGGAAATAATGGAGCAAGTCATTACCAATACTTTACAAGGTTTGGAAAAGCTTGCCAAAGAACAACGTTCATTTGATTGCCAGCAAGCTTCTCATTTGGATAACCCAGACAGTGGCTTTATGCTAGCTGAAGAAGAGTTTGCTGCAAAGATGGTTAAACTTGGTAAGAATTGAGATGGCTGTGAGTTACAGAAGCAATTGTAATTGTAAACATTTAAAATAATGCATGATTTAATATTTAAGAAGTGTTAAACCTATAAAGTAAACATTTTCTAGTTGATATGATGTGAGTAATACTGCATGATTCAATAATAAAGTTTTTAGCTTAAGCTATTTCAGCAAATATTTACCAGTCAAAACATTACCAATATTACTCGACTCGATATTTAAAAAGTTTTAGCTTAAGCTCTTCCAGCAAATAATTACTAGTAAAATAATATAAATAATACTGCATGACTTGATATTTAAAAAGTGTAAACTTAAGCTCTTCCAGCCAATATTTACTAGTCAATATGATATGAGTAGCTCTAAGCAAATTGTTATTCTTACTACTGAATTGAATATAAATGCATGACTCAATAATAAATTAAAGCTCTTTTAGCAAATCTTAAATGTTATTCTTAAAGGTCCATTTTAATATAAACAATAAAATGACTCAACATTGCATTAGAACTTAATAAATACATCAAAAAACAAACTTTTTGGCAGCTGCATTCGTTTTCAGATCATTTTATTTGTAAAACTGACTTGCTCTTGTTCACTTGATTTGGTTTGCATTTGCAATAAAGAAAAAATGTTTCGTTTCATTGCATTATTCATTTGTTTTGTGCTCATCTCTGCAACAGAGATTTGTGAAAATCTTTCCTGTTCATCTTGCTTGGAAGACAAAAGTTGCGCTTTTTTTCTCACCAACAACAAAGCTTTTTGCGGAAAGAGGAGTGAGAAATTTGGTGGAACGAGAATAAAAGCAATTAAGAAGGATCAATGCATTTTGGTTGAATCGATTGTCTCATTCTCTACCACAACAGCAGCGGAAGCAGAGTTAGTTTGGGTTGTAAATCAGCCAACCACCACACCACCACCGGCTTTTGATACTTTCCCTTCTTTCATTCCAACAACAACCACCATCTCATCACTACAGCCAGATGAAGACAAAGACAATGCGACTCCCCTTCCTTCTTTTGATTGGGATAAAGATAGTTCAGCATTCGTTACTCTAGAAGCAACGGTTACCCCTTTTCTTTCCACCACGCCAACAAAACAATTAAGCATGACCACAACAGCAACAGCTCTACTTCCCTCAAAAGGATGGGAAAAGAATAGTTCAACATTTCATTCGCATGCACCTTTTACTCTTATCATCACACCAACAATGCCACCAACAACGGCAACCGCTTTACTTCCCTCAAATGAATGGGAAACGAAAAGTGCAACATTCACTGATTCGCATGCATCTTTTGCTTCCGTCATTACACCACCAACAGCAACCGCAACTTTTTCTCACTCGAATGACTGGAAAACAGATCATTTCATTGTAGAAGAAAGCGAGAGTCGTAAATTAGATGCAGAAGAAAAAAACAATAAAACTTCGGTGGAAACTCTTTTGCCCCTTTTCAACTATCGGGGAAAGTTTGCATTCAAATGTGAGGTAAAACTCATAAAGTTTTTAAAAACTGACTCAAAAGCAATTAAAGTCATGCTCTAGTTTTTATTTTTTTGTTTATTGCAATTGCAGCGGTCGCTCCGTTTAAAGAAACGAATCGAAAATTCCCTTTGCACAACTGCACGTTACATCAAAAGAGGAAGAGAGAGGAAGCAGATTCAGATTCCCACCAACATACATCTCGGATTTGAATATGAAGAGAATATTCACCTTTGTGATGAATTGAAAAGGGAGAAGCTTCATTGCCGAAAAGTTCGTAACACTACCAAATAACGTGAGTAAACTGTTCTATTAGAAAGAAAGAGGCAACTCTTTTTTTATTTACGACTTTAATTATCATATTATCGCAATAAAAATGTGAGAAAATGATATTCGAATGAGAAATAGCTATAATGTTATGCAGTAAAACGAGAGCAGAGATTTTTATTAGTTTTTCTCATTGAGCATGAGGCGTGACTATAAACAAAAGTTCTGTTTTACTGTAGCCTAGAGTTGTAATGCGTGATGATGTAATTTACCAGTGTGTAATTTACGATTCCCATGAAATAAATAGCAGAAAGAAGGAAAACATTTATAGCCAAAGACGTGCTTTTTTATATCTGACTCATGCATCGCATTCAGCATAATACATTAAATCTCACTATTGAATCAAATATTTCAGAAAGAGAGCAAAATTCTAGAGCTTTTGTACATATACCTATAGCAGGCCATTTCCTACAAATCTAAGTTAATTTACTGCATAAATTAAATTGCGTTGCGTTTTAAACCTTACTGTTAGTTTTTAAAAAAATGATCACGATCAACATTGCTTTTTTATTGCTTTTACACGCTGCTAAAACGCGCCGTGTAACTTGCAAAACTTTTTATTTCATTTGATTTTGGTGCATAATTTGAGATGGATTGATAGAAAGAGGGAGAGAGAAAGAGTAAAAGACAAAAAAACGATTAGAATATTGTAATATAATGTAAAACACTTACTTCCAACATTGCTGCTCGTTTTATCCTTTCCTCATTTGACTCCTTTTTCATCTGCTTCCCTGTCACATTTTGAAAATGAAGAGTTTCCTGCTAATAATAACAACAAAGATTAGCATTGGCAACGAAAAGAATAAAACAGTTTTAGAAGAGAAGGGATTTGGATTAGAAAAAACATCACTTGCCTTTATCAACTTTGTCTGCTTTCCATCCGGCATGGTTTTCTTTTGTTCCCCTCCAAGATTTGGTTTGGACTCACTTTGCTTCAGTTTTTCTCCCACAAATGGCTGCTGACGCAAACGCTGCTGGTGCAGATAAAAATTACAATTATTTTCAGTATTTGAATAGAAAAAAAGCGATTAAAATTGGAAAAATATTGCATTCAAAACTTACTTTCCGTATTTCACATGGCTTTTCTTCTTTCAGCTTCCTTTTCCCTCCATCATGTAGCTCTGGCGTACGACAAGACTGCTGCTGTGAAATTAAATACAAAAAAGAGCAAAGAGGATAAAGTTAATGGAAACTAAACTTTGATTTGACTTGAATTTTTAAACTAAACAGAAAGGGGAAAAAATAAACATTTGATACTTACTTTTGATTTGATTCTACTTTGTTTCTCTTTCCTTGTAAAAAACAGCTTGGAATAAAGCTTTGCCTGCTTCAGAAATTGATTTCCAGTGTACATGATGCTGAATTGCACTTAATTTTAAAACAAACAAAAGCATTTAGCTCAATGCTGAGACTTTTTAGGAGAAACTTCACAGTTTTACTTTACTATTCAACTTTGCACTTTTACGTCCGTTGAAGTTTTTAAAGATAAACAAAGAATTCAACATTTACATTCAGCGTTCATTTCTAACTCACGTCACTTTAAAAGTTTAGGTTAAAATTGCATTTGATTCACCATTATTTAGTTGGAATGAAACAACACAAACGCGCACAATAACACGCGCAAAATGTAGATAAAAGTTTAACTGTTCAACTTTAATTCAGTTTAATTCACTTCACGTATTTCACTCACATTTTTTGGTGAATTATCAGTCCTTTCGTATTTAATAAATTGGTAATTTGTTATTAATTTGGAAATATAAAACTGCAAAATATTAAATAACTAAAGCAATTTCTTCTTGAAGAAAAAACTTCAACTTCTTCAATAAATTCCAAGCTCAAACTGAAAACGAAAGCTTCAAAAAAGCCAAGCCAAAGTTTGGCTTTATTTTATTATACATATAACAGGATGAGAATACAGGTAAAATGGCAAGGTAAGCTTGTTGAGAGAACGCGCCCAAAAAAATCAACGGAAAATAAAGAAAATTAAATACATTATGATATACGGAAGAAAAATGGCCCAATTCGTAAACGTATTGCTATTGGTCGATGAAAATTCCATTGCATTGCATTTGTTTTACAACTTTTATGTACAAAAATGTGTGTGAGAAAAGGTGCCTTTTTTTGCGTTGTGTGTAGGTTTTATGCCGCTTAAAATCTACAGCTTTCCTTTTCCCATCTCTTCCTAGCATAAAATAAAGGGTTGAGGGTAGAAGACATTCTCCCTTCCATCACAGAAATACTCCCCTTACACACAGACAGACTGTGGAAATAAGGGCTGCTTACTGTTCATGATTTTTTCATCCATCTACTTTATCTCTTTTCTACATCCCTTTCTACAGATAAATAAGTTGAAGGTAAAAGAGTTAAAAGTTGGATTGAGACAGTCCCTTTCTTATCCAATGCAACACTAATCAATGCTGTGTTATTACACGAGCAGCTTTGTAATGCTTCTTGTGTGCATTTGATTTTTCCCTATTCCTTCCCTTCTCTCTTCTCTTTTACAACAAAGTAATATTGCAGCCCTGCGCTGTTGAGAAATAGCTCTTTGTACTGCACACGCAGAATTATATTACTTATTGCCTTTGCATGCATCTTCCTTCTCCTCTCGCTTCTCTTTTACAGAAAAAAATCATTACGGAGGCTTGCTCTGTTGAAAAATGCCTTTTTTCATGAAATTTTTAGAGACAATTTTAATTTGAAATCGGTTATTTTCGGAGGAAACGAAGAGAAAACCTCTTAAGCGCCAAAACTTATACTACTCTTATGTAACGCATAGCGTTTTTCTTATGGTGGTTATCTCAATGAGCAATATGGCGAACAAATATTGTAAAGAACTTCAAGAGAAAAATTCTCACAGACAAATGGATCAAGTAAGTAGTAAAATAATGAGTTAATACTTTACTCTTCGATTTTAGAGTTTAACTCTAATGCTAAAAGCTATAAAATAAAAAATTTTAACTAACCGGTTGTGTTATTGAGCAAAACCACACGATCGTAGCAAAGCAGAAATGAAAACATTTTAGAAATGAAATACATTACGCGAACTTTCTGCAGCATATAAAAGATGCTGCCCAAAATTTGCAACTCAATGCTATGCTCGATCCCATACCATTTCCGTGAACTTCTTTACAGCATTCGATTGGAAATTGAATGAAGAGTAACGTCGTCAAAAAATATTTTTGGAAATGATATGGGATCAAGCGCTACATGCACTTTAGTGCATTTTACATCCTCACAAATAGTAAACATTGCTTTGGGGATCTGCCGCTTAGTCCTACAATGCAACGGGAAAGCTGCAGAACAGAACGGGAGCACTAAACATAAGCGGGTCTCCCCAGCACAAGCGAGCGAGCAAAAATCCAACCAGGCAACATGAAACAGTAGCGCTCGGCCGATGGTTCTGCTTTGTCTCTTTTGCTTGCGTTTGCTTTACGCAACCACTCCCATATATTTTTCCTCACCCAATATTACCCCACTATTTATGCGAGAATGATTGAGCCTCAATATACGCAATTGTATTTTTCGGGGGTCTTAAAGCTGCTGTCGTTGTATCGACTTCGTGTGGTTTCATTCTATTCTTTCTAAGATATTGGATTCTTTCAGAGAGTTGAAGGAAATTTCTCAGGAAATTGAAAATCTGTTTGGCACGATTATTGTAGGATTTTACATAATAACGATTTCATATTACGCATTATTCCCCGATGAGAGGAATTGGTCAAATGTGTCAGCCACTGTGGGTAACTTTGTATTTCTAGCGGTAATGGTTTACATATTTTTTGCTGGGGCCGCAATGCAATCAAAAGTAATCTATAACTAATTAAAATAAAAACATTTGAAATCCAATAAATTTGCTAAATTTTAATTTTAACGGTAAAATAATCTGCAGCAGGCATATATCTGTAAGCAACATTATTGCTTTGAAATCTAGATCAAAAGAAGCGTACAAAAGTGGATCACTGAGATTCTAAGACGTGATGACCTGTCAAACAATTGGAATTGGCTGCAGTATACAACGAGAATTTGATGAATCCCGTTGGCAGTTCTTGTCAATTTTTTTACCTTGACGTATGCATTTATTGGATCGGTAAGCTAACTTATATATTCTAATATTAATTAGCCAGTAGCACAGTAAATTTGATTTTATTGCTTACCCAAATTCATTCGTTTTAGAGCCTGTCATTGGTGTTGACCTACGGGATTGTCATTTACCAAGTTTTAATGAATAGCAAAAGTAAAATTTAAGCCATGGCCAAATTGTATGGCAAACTACCGCAACAATGTTTATATAAAATTACCGATAATTCAATTTGCTGCTTTGTTTTTTGGATTTTCTGAAGCGAATGAATGAGAAGGTCAGAATTCAGATTAGCATGTACTCACGCCTATTTGCATAACATATACCAGTTAGTTATTTGTGTTTTAGTTTTGTTTCGTAATGTAACTAATTAACCAAATTGCTTTAACGCCCAATAAAAGTTTGCAAGACAAGCAACTTGTTTTATTAATCGTTCAACTTACTAAGCAATAAAATATTTTACTGAGGCAGAATCCAGCTTTGATACGCAATTAGTTAAAATAATACGAAAGATAAAATTGAATTGGACAGATAATTCATAACCATCACACCTCCACACCATTTCTTATTACTTTACTTTACTGAACCATTTTGTATCATCAAATAAAACTGAAAATCATCCCTTACACAACAACTAAAATGGAAAAAGTGGAAAAACAGTCAGTAATGAAAAAAGAACGATTTCACGATTCTATAAAATGTGCTTTCATAGGCGCACCAATCGGCTCAAGCTATTCTCCCAGTAAACATTCATATTTAAGACAACAAACGATTTATAAAAATCCTTACCTTTCAACAACTTTTAACATTGCTTCGTATCTTCATTTTGTTCCATTTGATGTTAAATTTGACGAAGCTGATGGGCAACATCACATTAAAAAGATTCATTTTACTAGGAGGGTAAGAAATCATCAATAAGTTAACAAAAATACTATCACATTTATGTGTAGCTTGACATTCTAAAAACCCCAATAATAATAAATTGCAAAAATTGTTTCAATTCAACAGATTTTATGTGCAGCCGTGCACTTTTACGTTTTGTTGGGAAACTTCAGTCGATTTCTCACTCAAGCGATGGATTTATCGTTCAGTTTAAATACGGTTGAAGAAATGTCTGCCGCATTCCAAAAAACCTTTGTACTGATTGGATATATCGGAACGGTGGTACTGTTCTCGGCATTGTTCTGGAAGTTTTGGATGCAGCAACCGCAAATTGAAAAATGCATACAAAGAACTAGCGTGCCATATCATAGTTGGAAAACTGAGATGTTACATCAAGTCTTTGTACCGGTTTTACTTTCTCAGTTTCAGTTTCTCTTTCTTTAGACTTTGGTATCATGCTTTACCATAATAATTATCCTTGGCATTACGTATTATGACTACACGGAACATTCTTTTTCTTCCGGATTTCATCTTTTCGGGTCTGAACTGATGCTTATCTTAGATATCTGCGAGCTTTACAGCTCCTGCGTCGTGAACATTGCATTTCACATGCTACTAATGAATGCGCTGGCTCTGAACAATTTGGCTGACAAGTTCTGTGAAGATCTTAAAAAGCTTTCTTTATCAGTAAACCAGGTAATCACATGTAACCGCCTACAGAGATTTTGATAACTACCAACTACTGAGAAATAATCCAAATTATAAAAGAAACATTTAATTTAAAAGGGACTTCAGTCATTTCGAGAGTTAAAAGAAGTTTCCCACATATTTGAAGATGTATTTGGGATTAGCCTTCTCGCTAATTACATTGTTACAATCTCCTATTACGGAGTTTTCCCAGATGAAAGCATTTGGATCAGTAACAGCAGAGTTGCGGGGAACGTGTTTTATTTCGGAGTTGTTGTTCTGATGTTTTATATCAGCGCGCGGGTGCAGGCCAAGGTCAACGTTTAATAATTTGAAAACTTCATTTAAAACCAAAATCTTTGCTTATGTCTTGTATGCCATTTAATTTTATAGATTCAAAGAAGTGTAAACTCATGGATAACAAATTTACAGAGGAAGCACGACCTGGGTAATGATGAGAGGTTGGAGTTGACTGTAGCGTACAATGAAAATCTGACAGACCCGATTGGAATATCATGCGCGTTTTTTACTGTCAGTTATGGATTTCTTGGATCGGTAAGTTTCAGTTTGGTACTTTTAGAACGAATTGAAAAAGCTTTTAAAAATGCTACACACTACACATGTTGCTATTAAATTGGCAGAGTTTGTCTCTGATTGTGACGTATGGAATTGTGATGTTCCAAATTTTAATGAACAAGAAGTAGCTAACGAGCGCCTACAATGAAACACGCATTAGTTAATTAAAATTCTGAATTAATTATAATAGTATTGTTGATTCAATTTCCAAGCGGGTTATATTTTCACCTAGAAATTTGCCGCAATGTCCATTAAGACGATTTATTAGTTTGTACGCTTCTACTTCTACATGCTCTTAAGTAAACACTTATTCAACAACAAACTTAATAATAATAATAATAATTCGCGTTTATTGTCCAAATGGAACCCTCCATAGAGGCGTCTTACACCACCGACAGTAAATACACTTAATTTGAGTTTACTGTTTTAAATGCGAGTTTTCAAAATTATCTACTACGCCAAAAAAAACATTTGAAAATAAATTAAATGACTTTGAAACTCGATTTTAACACAATGAATGAAGGCTTTATTCGGTCGAAATCATAACTTGGCTTCAATTCGGTTTTTACAAGAAAGGTTTTGCAAAGTTAATTTTGTAGATTCAGCAGCTAAGCCAATGTGGCACTTGTGTTTGACGTGTAAAAAACGAAAAAACGCTTTAGCTATACGAAGATAAAAAACAGTTTGGAATGAATTCACAAGTAAGCTAACAACGATAATGAAGTCAAAACAAATTGATATGGAGAAGGACGTGACTTTAAACGAACCAAAGTTGTTGAATCCGCATTTATCGATTAGCCTGAAAATCGCATCATTTCTTCATTTTGTCCCATTTAATGTGAAGTTTGATGAAGATGCAGGATTACTTTGTGTTTCCTCCATCTCGATTTTGAGAAAGGTAATTCACAATTACACGGAACTGGCTGATGGACTTGACTTAATCAATGATAACATTTCCAATTGTTAATCATCTTTTACAGATTTTATGTGCAATTGTCCAGTTTTCTGTTCTGTTGATACGAATATGGAACATATCTGTGGAAGCGAAACAAGTGTACTCTAACTTCACAAAAGAGGGACATATATATCTTTAGGCTTCACAAGAATCTTTACTTTTATTGGAAGTTTTGGAAGATTGTGTTTTATGACCTCGTTTCTCTGGACGGTATGGTTTAGCTCCAATAAACTTGAACGGTTTGTTAAATCAACAAGCATCCCATACGATCAGAAAAGCAACAATAAACATCAATTTCAATCTGCACTTTTCCTAATTCTGATTGAAATCCTCCTTCTGACTTCATATATCAATATAAATTTTGATGTAAATGATTTTCTCGTGGTAAAGTCAGTATGCGGCACACTTTGGGTCATTGCGGATTGCTATTTTTATTGTCTCAATACATTAGCATTTTATATTTTAATAACAGCGGTCATTGCAATGAATGCGTTTGCTTATAGAGCATGCAAAAGTATTCAGCAGTTAATTCCTGGAAATATGTATCAGGTATGTAAACAACAATTCACAGATATGGTTAAGATTGCGTCTATAATAAATTCAATAGGTATTGTGCGTTTTTATTCTAGGGTTTAATCTGGTACAGAAATTTAAAACAATTGGCCGGAGAATTTGAAAATGTGTTTGGAGTTTGGAACCAAGCTTTTCTTTTCGTACATGGTTTGCATTGCATATTATGCTACATTTCCTGAGAGAAATATGTGGATGAGTCCAATGTACCTGTTTGGAAATATTGTCTATTTGTCAAGGACTTTAATTATTTTCATCATTTCAGCCAGAATGCATGCAATGGTATGAATATGAATGATGAGTTCTGATAAGCGTCTATGGAACCACGACCATATTCTTTTAAGTACATTCTCCTACATTTTTTTAGATTCGGGGTAATATGCAACAATGGATAATTAGTTTACAAAAGCAACACGACCTGAGTAAGGACGAGAGGATGGAGCTGACTGTAGTGTACAATGAGAACTTAATGGATCCGGTGGGGATTAGTTGTCAGTTCTTTACAGTTACTTATGGATTCCTTGGATCAGTAAGCTAAAACAACCAGAAAATGAATTTCTCCTAAATAAGTAAAATGTGCTTTAAAGAATTATGTAGCGGGGTAGATTGAGAGTATAGACTAAGCCCGGGATATAGAGACTAGAGAGCATGGCATTAGTAGTATAGATATAGTGTAGTATGTATGATGGTGTGTGAGACATCGGAGTGAGTTGTAGAATAGTTGGAGATGAGTGTGAGAGAATAAAGATTAGA
>JAHZNJ010003577.1:0-17954 GCA_027744475.1 Lepidocyrtus cf. sotoi NNG-2020
CTCATAATAGTACATATTTATATAAGCAGCGAACTTTGTTTTTCATGTTTCGAAAGCCTGAATGTAATTTATTCCAGTTGATGTTTGATCTGATATTTTTTATTGTATAACTTTTTTGCTAAGCGAGGCTTGCGTTTCTTGCTTATTGATGGAAAAGAGAAATTAATTTAAATTTATATAGCTTTCCAGAATCCAAATATTCGGTTTTGTTTCTAGAATTTGAAAAGACACATCTCCTTACTCTTACGAAATAAAATATTATTAGTAGTAACAGTAGAAAAGAATGATGACGATCAAGCGATTTTTTTTTATTATTTAGTTGATGTGGAAAGAAAAAAAGAAAGAATCGTTTTCGTTGATGCGCATCTGATACTGATTGATATTTATAAGGGGAAAAATTGCTTGGAAAATGAAGTTTTTTCTGTTTGAAAAATGTAAATTCTATTCTGATTCGTTACTAAATAATGCAAGAAAGCAAACAAAATTGATAAATTCTAAATGCGTTTATAAGAAAATGAGTTTCATATAACTCACCTTTCTAAGTAAAATGAAACAGGAAGTCCGTGTTTTTTTTCATGAGAAAAAGGTAGATACTTAAAAAGCATCATATTACTTGAGAACACATCTTCTTCTCTACAATAAACTCTATAAAAATAAAAATAACTCTGAAAAATACTGAAACCATGTCACACATGTTTAGTCCTCTCTGAAAACGTGAATGCATCATGATCCGTTATTATTCTTCTTCATATATGGAAAACTTCTACTGCTGTGCTGATGTTACTGCCAGATAAAAAAAATAGTAAAACATAATTTGTAAGGAAGAAGAAATTACATTTATGCTCAATTTTTAGTTGTTTTTCAATATAAGGGAAACAAAACAATACAGATTTTTTAAACGAAAAGATGAAGCTCATTTAAACAAACCATCGGACCAGGAAGAGCAAACTTTTTTGCTCTCTTTCAATTCGTTTTCGGAATTTTGTGGCGCAAAACTGTTTTTCAAAAGCGCATTTTTTATTTCAAAAGTAACTTTTTCTCTCTGCTTCTGTCACAAAATGAATTTTGCTATATTATACTAAACTAGCCAAAACATTAATTCCGCTGGAAGTACTCATATTTAATTTAAAACAATATTCCTACTTTAAAATATTATTATTACTTACCTACACTACATCAACTTTTTTATACACTGAACTGAAGTTTAAAATTTCGCAATCTAAAAGTATTTCTCTCAACGTTTTAGATTTTAAATCTTTAATTTATAATTTATATTGAAATGTCCAACAAAAATACAGAAACAACACTGCTGAAAAATATGACTGACACACACATACAGGAAAAAAGGAATGAAGGAAAGGAAGTAAGACAAAAGTAGCACTTTTGCAAAGCATGTATAGTCCGCATATGCAGAAATGTCGTTGAATACTACATTTCGCATTCGCATCATCATCTTCATACACAATTCTCCAAAGAGTTGATTTTTGCTTTCGCTAATGCTGGACCTCTTTTGAACTTTCTCTTGCTCATACACGGGGCAATGTAAGATTAAAAAGGAATAAAGAGAATGGCCGACTGAAAAAAGTAAACAGTAGTAAAGAAAGTTCTACAACGCCAACCACCATATTAATATTATTATTGTAATACTATTAACTTTTTGTTTTGCTCCAAATTTAAAATTCTGCAACATAAATACCTACATCATAAAATACAAATATTAAGCAACAGAACATGACAAGACGAATTCTTCTGAATGTACAATTTAGCAAACATTTTAAACAAAATGGGGAATTGTTCCGGCAGAGTCGTGCGTTACCACTTCATCTAATTTAGTTTGTTTCTTTAAATGTCAAAATCTAGGCTTTTTATAAAATAGAAAGCTGTATTAGATCAAGTGAAAGAGGCAAAACTAAAAAAGCAAAACGGAGTTATTTGTAAATACGGATGAATCTGAATCTTAATATCATAATATAATCCAACTACTTACTATATACACGCGTATGAACTATTATTTTCGTTACTTATCATCATTATCGTTATATGATTATTTTCCCACGCTACATCGCCACCAATGTCGTCCTGATTGATTATAATCGTTCATTCATCATTCTTATTCATCATCGCTGATCACTTTAGTCATTTTATTGTAAGTTTTTTTAGGTAGAAATAATAACAATAGATCATGACAGAAGTAAAATCCATGCAGAGGTTTCCAATTAATTTAATTAGTTGGAGATTTAAATTAAGCAATTCCCAAGTTACCTTTCTTATAATTTTCTTTAATTGGAGTTGTATGTATTTTCTCTTCACAAAAACATATGAAATTGGAAAATCGATGTCATGTACGTAATGCTACAAAAAATCATGATTAGGTAGGTACAAGTAGGTTTATAATGCAGAATTGCAAGTTATTGGCAAAAGTTACGTATGAAGAAGCGGATTATTACTGCCAATACAGATTTGCATTATTGTTATCTGCGTTATTAATATGACGAATAGTCAAGGATTATAATCATACATACGTTTTAAGTAAACCACCACCGCTGTAGTGGTTAGTTATCTTTAAAGATATTAATTATCTATCTAGGCAAATTACTTGATGAGAAAGAAGAACGGGAAGGATATCGTCATGTACCAGTAGTACTAGTACGCCATGCGCTTATACATATTAGTTTGGTTTTTGCTTAGAAGAAGAGAAGAAAGGATAGTATAGAAATAAAGCTTTTTTTGAAAAAAAGAAAGCATAAACAGGAAGTAGAGAAATTAGAAAAGATTTCTCCACTTACTCCATCAGAGATACATACAACGGCCACACACGCCGCAGAAAATTGTAAATTTTTTACACGCTCGCTATTACTACTACGTCAAATTACTAAAAAAATATTTACTTAATATATAATATTGTTAATACCTATTATTATTTTTAAAAAAATATTTGCGCATAGAGAGTCATTATTGGAGTTCGCTGGTAGAGTAAAAACTAATTATTAATCCTAATAAAAATTCTCCAGCAGCTACAACAGATTTACTTATGTAAATTGCATTATAGTTTCTTCGCTTCGCATCATAATCATCATCGATAGCAAACACATAACCATCGTTAAAAACCATGTTGAATAGTTATTGTTATGATAACGTAAAAAAAGTAATTAATTACTGGATAACTTTATTATTATTATCATAATCACCAATTTTCTCTCTCTCTCTCTCATCAATATTTCTGATCACTCTCGTCATCATAATTATTATTATTATCTGTATAAAAATATATTATAAAAATGTTTTCTTACTATTGTGTACTACTTAGTTAGTTGGTTAAATAGTTTGTTAGTTTAGATTTAGTCGGATTGATATTTATAGGTTAAGATTGATACAATTTTTCTTCGTTTAGATGCTTTATATTGTTGGTAAAACAGTTATATTCAGTAATTTATCCAGTTAGATAGGTTAGGTTTGTAAATTAGGAGAAGGAAGATGATAAAATGACCACAGCAACAACATCAACAACAAAGTTTTGTTTTTGACGATAATAAATCTTATTTATTGCTAAAATACTAATTATTATGATTATAATATTGCCACAGTCAGCAGAAATCTCATAGTTTTGTTGTTATCATCGCATCATCATTAATACGTTTTTTAAGAACCATGACTAAGGCTACGACGTTTTCACACGAATTAAATTATTTATTAAAATACATTATTAGCATTAATGGACTTTTAGAACGAACTTGACAACACCAAAAAAACAACAAAAAACAGCACTGAAAAATATCATCGTAGTAATTACTATTAAGAAGTAAGGTGAAGTCGCAAAAAAATCCGTTTGAGAATACAAATTACCCAATATCTAAATAGGTATGTTATGTACGAATAAATCCTTCTTCGTCCAAAAAATCTAAGAAATAAAATCCAATTCTTTTCTAATTTGTTACGAAATATAAGATCAAGATCTACAACAAATATTAATTACTTATTATGATATAAAAAAACACAGTCAAACAAACAGTGTAGTTGTAATAGTGAGAAAAAACAATGAAGTACGATCTAAATTTTAAAAAACTACATGTATGTGTGCAGTAAACATTAAACATATAAAAAATTATTCATAGGTAAATTATTATATAATATGGCAATTAAATATTAATTCGAGTAAAAGTAAGAAGTGAAAGTTTCTTTAGCTGATCAGCTGCCGCTGTTGCTGCTATTGATGATGATATCAATTTTAAATTGATTATTAACGCTGCCGCCGCTCTTCTTCTTCTGCAAATAAGGAGAAAGTAATTAGTAATTTTTTAGGCAATTTACATATTATTATACGTTAGTCCATAGCCAAGTAAGGTTAACGGTAGTTAAGAAGTTACATAAATGAATGCATAATACATAATAATTGTATTATTTATAATCGCCAAACCAGTGCAACGCTGGCTTAAATATAAAACCTTCCTTTTTGTCACTTATTATATATTATATTATTATACTTCATGACAGTTATTATTATTAGTATCAATTTTAAGATTAGGATTTAGAAATTATAAGAAAGTTAATTATCATAATTATAATAATCTTGTAATTGCAATTAGAAATTGACAAGGGAAGAAGCAATGCGAATGATTGATACAATACTACGATGATGATAACATGATGAATTTTGGTGGTCTAATGTAAGTTATAAATAATATTATTATGACTTTGATAATAATAGATTAATTAGTAATTAATATAATGATCCTACATATTATATTATATAATAATAAACAATTTATCATTATTTGTTGTATGTTAATATTTAATAGTACTACTACTACCTACGATAAAAAATAATTATACAGATCTCTTTTTGTAAGAAAATAATATTTGTGATGCTATGAATTGTTGAAAAAAGTTTGTGCGTTGTTTGAAATTATTGGCATTCATGCATTTGTTTTTTTTCCTTTCATAATCACATTTTTCCATCGGAAGCATAAGATCATTTGATCATTTCGCGCATAACTACAATTGTCACATCACATGACGGAGTTATAACTGATATTGCGTTTTACTTTTATCATCAACATCATTATTAATCACTTCGGAATATGTCTGTTTCCTTTCATCTGGTCAAGCTTTGTCAACATTTCAAAATGTAATTTAATACATAATCAATACCTTCATATCACGTATGAATCTATGAACTAAAAAATAAAACAGAACAGAAATGAGGAAATGAATTAGAATTCGAATGGGATGGAAGCTGCCAGAGCGCTGTTATTATTCCCTACACTGTACAACTTTTATTGCTATGTGGGTCACCCTGTATAATAAAATATAAAGAGGGAAAAGGAGAAAGAGAGAGAAGATAGATGCAGCTGGTAAGTGCCATTTTCCAAACGCCTTTTCGTCGAAGTAATAATCACCACCACCACCATATTCCACCGAAGAGAGGCTTAAAACAAAAAAGGCTATTAAGCTTGGGCTGCTGATGGTCGAGGAGAAAGAGAACCAATAATGCCTCCCATTATTATACGCAACATTCTCCTCGTCGTCGTTTAATTGTGAGCCAAAACGATCCGCATCCTGATCATCATCATCATCATGACAATTGTGAATGTTCTATAGACATACATAGAAATCTCCCTCTGGTGCTAGTGCTGCTGCTGCTGGAAAAATATCGTTCGCTCGTTGCCAAGAAAGTAGGACAACCGTATTACCGTTTTGTTTGAGCAGAGAAGAATGCAATGAAACGGATAGATTATTAAACCGGCTAATTTCATACAAATATAAACATACGTTGTACTCATATCGCATTGTTATGGTTCTATTCCGGGCATTTCATTTATTCTTCTTTCATTCTTTCTATAATTTTTCGTTACCCTATTTGTGCATATATTAATCAATTAAAATGTAAACTACCTTTTCTAGGGAAGTAACTAACCAACCTTCAATTAAATACCAGCGATAGACCGATGATGACAAAATAGGTTAGGTGTGGTAATGGTTCTCTATTTTGATGATGAGAGGAAGGAGATGGTAAGCAACACTGCAAATGGTTCTATTATGGCGCTTGTTTTCGTTTAACGAATTTGACCTTTATGGTTTCATTAGATAGTTAAGCTGTAATTGGTACGTAAAATTGGAGAAAGCATGTCGCGGGAACATATTTTTCACGAAGGCGACGTCATCTGCAGTTGACAGAAGTACAAATAAGGTTGCACAATATTATACATAATGAGAAAAATGTTTTGTTATTCATTTATTAAAGTAAAAACAAAAATTACAGCTATCAATAATAATGATGAAGAATAATAATTTTCAATTTTATATTTACAGTCTTGCATCAAATGAAGCGAGTACTTTCAATTGTTTTGAGAGTTTTGTTTAGTTTCGTTTGTATTCTATCACATAATTATGTACATAGTGAATATCAACCACAATGCACGACATGTGAAAAATATCTTCCTTTTTCGGAATGATAGCAAGCGAATGCTTTCCAAATCCTTTAGACACAAGTTGATTCACGGTGGCCTACTTTCACCCTTCTCATAGAAATGTTGAAGTGCAATACCATTTTAATTTTTTGCACACTTCTTGGCACCTTTGCAATTTCCCAAATCAAATAGTTCTTTGCTATTTCAAGGAAAGTTGAGTTTCTACATTTTCACTAGTTTTACGGTCATTTCGGAATATTTTATGCTTGCATGAATTATTCATCAATTGAAATGCAATACGCCAAACGTCAGCTTTGACGCACATTGATAGGTACAAAAATGATAAAAGTTTGAAACGGAAGATTAAAAGCAAAATCACATAATAATCACAGTGAAAAACATCATCCTAGATAAGACATCTCCACAAGGTGGAAGCCTAGCAAAACCATCACCAAGCAAAAACATTAAGGACATGCCTTAAAAATAACTTACATATTTGTACACAGTTATTTTTATCATTTTTACGGAAGGCCTCAAACTAGGCTAGTTGACACTATTTACTATGATAATAAGTAATCGAATGAATAAACTTAAGCTTTAAACATTTTCTTTGAGTTCAGATCAATAGCTGTAGTTCTATCTGACAACGCAATATTAAAAAAGTCAAAATGGAAATGAAAAGATAACCACAAGGTGCAAGTGAATGCATTTATAAAGTTGAGCTATGTAGTAACTTACAACCCGGAACGAAGAACAAAGACGTCTTTCAGCTGCACAAGCAGCTACGTATTATCTATTAGCTTTAGCTTTTTGAAGGACTAAAAACTCACAGTCAAAATTCTAATAAAAAAATACATCACACAAACTAAACCATCCAATCTAAACAGATTCCTTTTCTTTTACTGCTTATTTGTATTCAGTTGAAACTTTTTTTGCTATTTGTTGCATATAATCCATCATAAAGCTCTGCTTGCTGCCGTCGTTTTTGAATAAATATTCTAAAATTCGTTGAAGTAAAAGTAGGCCATGATGCCTTTGAAAGAATTCTCTTTAATCTCTGCTAACCTCAGATTCTTCCCTTCAGACATGAGTACGACGAAAAACTGGGGAAAATTAAAACTTGTAAAGATTCAAAATCTAGATTCTGTGCATTTTCTCTAGAAGACTTTCTTGTTTTTGCCATATTTCGACTTGTATTTGCAAAGAGCAAGCTAATCTGAAAAAATATTAATTAAGCCTTGGCACTTGACAGGTTCTGTAGTCCTGGAATCCGTTCATTCTTCCAAAATCGCACGTTCATCATCGACGACAACACTGGAAGAAGAACTGAACCAGATTAGCTTCCAAGAAAATCGAGTTTTCATAATTGTTGATGTTGAAGAGGGAAATGTTTTCAGGGAAACCCCCTTATAAAAAGATGAATATTTTTTCATGCCAGTTCCTTCGAAAGCCAATTTTAGTTTTTCACACTTTGCATCAGCAACAACATCAGCAACTACAAAGAGGTACCAACAAACGAATGTCATTATTACTGTCGTGCCTTTGGGAGTGCCCAGGAAAGACTAAAATCGAAATTTTATAATCTCGTAACCGTAAAAAGGACTTTAAAAGGTTAAAACATTCGAGAATTTTTTTGGGAACACGACAAATTAATTTAAGAGGCTTATTTTAGATGAATATATGTCTTCAGGCAAACCAACAAGTAATTTGGTGCAAGGAAATGGTTAATTTTACTAATATTTCTACGTAAATTTAGGAAGAATTGACATGACCAAAATTCACAGTCCCGAGGGTTGACGTATAATGCCAGATCCAATAATTTTTTAATATTTCAAAAACTTCAAAAGGGATAAAAAGTCAGCTTTTTTACTATGATTTAAAAAATAGTATCTTTCCCTTTTTTCAAATCTCTCTTTTGAAGCTCTTTATTGTTATTACAGTAGATTAACTCTACTGCTGCTTTCCTTTCGCGGAATTGTTTTCCATTTTCATCCGACACGAAAAAAGCGTTGCAGCTCAAGTGAAAAATATTACCTATTGATGGGGAAGAAAAATGCACAAACAGATCGAGTTCACATCAAGCAAAAATAGCTTCATTTATTTCTTTGAAATTTTAACAACGAATTGCTTTGAAGTTTTCAACTATAAATACCTATGTAAAATAATATTATGATAATTCTATGGTCGTAACATATTCATGATAATATCATTAACGTTACCTATTTTACTTGAGCTTGAATTGAATTGAGCAAATATAATATGATAAAAAATATCAAGTACCTTTAAAAGGTTCAGGAGAAATTCAGGAGGTTCAATTTCAAGGAGAAATTGTGAACGTATTTAAAATGCTGATAGTTCTCTGAACAATTTTAACGTCAGTAAATTCGATGAAGTGATAAGATCGAATCAAATAATGCAGCAGCCGAGGATCGAGATCGAGAATCATACAGTTCCTGGTAAAAATGAGAAAGAGCCTTGAACCACCTTAATTTAATAAGTTCTCTATGAATCTTGCTTCCAGTTTAAATTTTTTATTCTTCTAGAAACGTTTTTGTCGATACAGACCAGAACGGATTTAGAGACGTTTCAGTTACAAAATGAAACTTTGAAATCTCTTATAAATAAAACAATTGAAGGTTGAATCGAACTAGTATTTTCCATCCGTTATTTCATGGCATTTTAGGTTCGAGGTCAGGATCATCGTCAGCATGCAGAATCTTTTCTGTGAATCAAAAATCGCGACAAAGCAAAGTAAAAGTGAATGATAGCAATTTATATAACTTTCAGACTTTGTTTATTGTTGCCAGTACTTTCCTCTCTGTTACTTTAGGTACTTTTTCGGTATTACTAATATATTTTCATGTTCTCGTAGGATTGTACAATTATATTCATGATCCCATAAGTAATAGAAAGAAGGCAAAAAAACATACCACATCAATTTGACATTGACGTATCGTTAGTACACAGAGAATTGCAGGTTTTTAGTATGATCATCAATTTTGAGAGAAAACTCTGTTAATTTAATCCCAAAAATGAGATTGTTTGGCTCACTGTTGTTTTCATACATTTGTGCTTATGTTACCAATATTAAAACAAAATTCGAATTCATATTTCATCTGATAATTTAACATGGGTTTGGAAGCTCCTCCACTACAATTAAAGCAAATTTTATTGAACCTCTTTCATTCCGCTTTCAATGGGATCAATTTCAGTTCCAGGGAAAATCCCTTTTTGATACATAATATTTACCTTTTTTGGAAATCCACATCATCAATCTAATCCATCACAGCATTATATATTAAATTTCGTTTTTATGTTATTTAAAAAAAAGTGTTTTCTTTGAAATTGAAGTCTACATTGGTTTCATCCTCAGAGAGTTTGATTATTTTTTATTTACCTTCTCTCAAACGTACAGTGAAGGAAGATTGTACGCTATGTGCGTACGTACATTCACATTTTATCCTTGACAGGAGAAAAAGTTCACGTTGAAGCTCCATGGGATTTGCAAAGTTTGTACCTATTACATACTTTTTATTTGTTTCTTCTCCTCCTCTCAAAAGCGGGCTCTTCTCTACGAAGAAGCAAGTAAAACCAAATAGAAAGAGTCATTCTGGCCTTTGTTTGTTTGTAGTAAGCAGTAGGAGTCAATCCAGATCCAGTGTAGTGTAAATGCTATAGCGTGTAATGAATTCAACCAATGCCAAATGCTAATATAAACCATTCGACTTTCACTATTTTTGTAAGCTGCCAAAACAACGTCCCTGGGTTTTGTTGCTGTTGTAATATACTCCTACTACAACTCCTGCTTCTGTCCTCTATCAATGTTTGGTTGTCGCTGAGTTTGAAAAAAACGTAACCCTTTTTGTTTACTGATTCGACATACCTATATGGTTTCTTAGAAAATGATTTTGTCAACAAAGGAAGAGGAGAGGAGGAAGACTTTTCAGAGGAGTAAAATACTGTGTCGTTTTCTTTTTTACTGTGTTCTTTCGTTTATCTGTTTTATTATATGAACTATAAACTTACTCGGTACAAATTAAATCCGGTTTTTAATGATTGGCAGATATTCGTTACTCTGCTTTTACTTAAAATTACACTTAAACATAAATTTTTCTTGTGACTTTCTTTCTCCTTCTATCTCCTTCCCAGTTACCTAACAATCAGCAGCAAGAGCAGAAGTTATCTCTTCGAGTAATAGTCATGTCGCTGCCGCTTTTTGCAGTAGCAGTCTCACAGTATAGTCATATAATAAAAGTCGTTCTTAATTAAGATGTCATTAGAGAAGGAAAAGCTTTACTGCTTTAATCTTCTACGGATTTGGGATCAGCGAGAGGAAGCAACATACATTAAATTAGTAAAAATTTGACACGAAAGTTATGTTTTTTTCTTTCCCCAAGAAAATGAGAAGAAGAAAGAAAAGAAGGAATTTAAAGAATTGTGTCAAGCAGTTACATTTCCATTTTCCCCTAATAAAAGATGTAATATCCCTTTACCTATGCATTTTATTTCGGATGTTAAAGCAGCAAGCGCGAGTATCATACTGGCGTAACAAAGCAAAAGAGACGAAAACTGTGCCGTTGTTCCACATTACATTGCCTTCCTGTTTTACTTCGTTTATTCTTTTTTTGCTCGTCTGGATTCTTGTCAATAAATGCCTTTCTCCATCCCTCCTCTCTCTCTCTCTATCTCATTTTCTTTTCGTCTTCGTCGTTTTTGTCGACGTCGTTGCTTGTAGGGCAACAGCTTTTCTTTCGGGATTAACACCGTACATGACGTAATCTTTGCGGAAGCCCTGTCTTCTCTTTCCCACAAAATTCACTTAATTTTTTTCTTCTTCTCTTTTCCCAAAGAAAGAAAAGAAATTCTACAAACTTATAAGTAAAATTTGTATTTTATAGGTATTTCATACGTTCTATAGATAACATTACATTACACAATAGGAAGGAATAAAGCACCTTGCATTTTTCTCTTTAAAGTAGTTATTATGTCCTTTATAAAATTTATATCCCATCCCATTTCCTTCTTTAACTTACATAACCCAGCGCAGCCAAGAACCACCAGAAAAGAAGCCTTAAAGTTGCCACATGAGTCGGACGAAAGTCCCTTCTCACACAACTCTCTCTCTTTTCTCTCTTTCTCTCGTTATGTTTTATTTTACGAGCCAAGTTCATTTCACAAGGAGGAGTGGGAAACTATCAGTCAGGGCATTACACTCTTCTACTTCCTAAATACGTCGCGCACATGCACATGCCATCGCCTCTTGTGTTCTTGTTTTGTAACTTTTTATGTAATATGTACTGCTTTTTACTAGTTGGAACTGGAGAAGTTGTTAGAGCGAAAGCTGCTGTTGCGTTTCTCCTGTTTCTGAAGCTGCTGATGATGTGCGTGGTGGTGTGTGTGTGTGGAGGATCTTGATATGATTTTTCCATTGCTCGTTTCCTCCTTCCTCCCCAGGAAAACTGCGTGTGGGGATTGTAAATGTCTCTGATTGTAAATTGTGCGTGCGGTGCGGTATACACATCTTCCTTCACTTTTAGTGTTGACGATGGTGGTGGTAGCAAAACGGTTACAGTATCTTTCACTCGTTCTCTCTCTGTCTCTGACTCTCTTGGAAATATTTTTGGGTGTGGATCTGTTTAAGCTTATGGAAGAAAGGACACGAAGGAAAAGGATCCTACTTTTTACTCTCTTTTACAATATATCGGGCTTTTCTCTCTGTGTGTGAGCTCAAGCTGGGAGTAGAAAGCTCCTGCACGCGTTCTACTTATCGATCAGTGAAAATTCTGCCGCTCCTGCTGCTGCTGAAATGTTGCTCTTCCGAGTTTGGGACAAGCCTGACTGAACTACCACCCGCTATTTATAAATACATGGTACAGTAGATATCTGGAAAAACTATTCTGAAATGTGCGTAGCAAAAAAAGAATCATATCAAATTTTCCAGTCGTGGTAGCTTTGTCGGCACTATAATGGTTGAAAGATCTCTCTTCTTCCTGTGTTTATGGCAAAAGCAAATGGCTACATCTTCTCCTTTCCATTTTTTTCTAACTCCACTTGGCTCTTCTAAAGCTCTGGACCAGCAGTAACATAATGTAGGTATATTGTATTGTAATGTAAGGCAAGAGCAAAAAATTCAGGAATTTTATGGCATTTCACGTGATATGCATCTCCAGTGTACCATTTCTTACTTAAATAGGAACTTCTTTAGTAACTACCAAGAAGAGATGAAGGAGCTATCATCTCAAAGAAGAAGAAGAGAAAGAACTCAAGAACAAGGAAAGGAAAGGAGTAACGTTTTTATTCGAGTTCATTTTTTATGGAGAACAGAAGCCATTAGTGCTCTGTTACGAATATTGCTAGAGCAAGAAAGAGGTTGATTTTCTTAAAGAAGAACGAGAGAAACTGTTCACTTCAAAGAGGAGAGGAGAGAGAAAGCAGATAAAATGGGAGTACATTCCTTAAAAAGAACAATATCCAATAATGTATGTTACACTAACAAAGAAAAAGAAGTTGAACATATTACCAGCTTATTTCCGCTTCCCCTTTTCTGTTTCTTTTGGTAGAAGTAGTTTTATCAGCGAAGGAAAGAAAAGGCAGGACCAAGTAACTTAAGTATGTTATGTAGGTATTTTTCTATATGGCTTCAAGTAAAAAATTTAGAATGGGGATGGAATGAAAGAGAGAGAGATAAAGTAGGAGTAGTAGGGCAGGAACAAAGTTCATTCAATGAATGCTGTAAAGTGCTCTCCTCCACTTCCACTGCCACCACCACTGGACAGATGTGTAATTGCCAGAAAATGCAAATCTTTACTGCCTAGGTAATTAACCATGTACATTGTACTACGTTAAATTTATTTCCCTTATAAATATTATCGTAGTGTCCTGTCCCTCGTCAGTTATATAAAATGAATGGGCTCCGATCCTGAGTTTATGTAAAAAATGGATATTTTAAAGGAAGATTGAATCCTTCGTATTTTCCTTATTTAACCCCTTTTTGCTGTAATGGATTTATGCAATGCAGGTAAGTAGACTTTTTTGTGCTGCTATGCTGAAAATGAGGTGGAATGTATGACCGCAAACTGAATGCAGTTTTTTAGTAATTTATATTTTCTTCCATTTTAAGAAAGAAACCTTTTACCCATTTATTCGTAAAATTGATGTTTCTAAGGTAAGTTCATGAAACCCTATTTTACAAGTACGTTATCAGCGTAACATGATGATGGTGTGGGGACGACTCTGCGAACTATTTCTCTATAAAACAATGTTGCTCGCAATTCTACCATTTCCGGTTGAGCATGCATAATGGTAATTTACGAAATTATCCTTACCTCACTTCCAGTACTATTGCGGTATGATCTTGGAACAGCTTTTGTCAGGCTTATTCAAAAAGCTATTTTATTATTGCTCCGCTACTGTTGTTGTTGCTGTTGTAAGAGTGTATTATGACTTAGATTTATTAAAAACGGAGAAAAACCCTGTGCATGTTAGTTCACGTGACCACCCCCAAAAAGTTAACTTTTGTTTTTCTTTTTTTGTTATTTTGTTTTGTACAAGTAAACGGTGTGAGACTACCGCTTGGCTACTGCCGCCGCTGTCATGTCATATAAGCACGAAGACTGGTTTGAATTTGGGACTTCGGAATAGTTGCAGCAGGCATGGCATCAGTACTTGTAAAGGCGAAATAATGCATTTCCCAGGTAGTGAAGATTCTTTCATTGGAATTCATGCCATTTATATATTTGTTGGGATTTTCCAGTCATATTCGGTTGAAGAAATTGCCAGATGAAAGGAAAGGAAATGGAGAAATCGCATGCAATGAAAGGAACAAAGAGAAAAATTCCATTTGCTTTTGCTCGTCCTGCTCGGCTTGAAAGAGAGTTTATAATATTTGTTGGGTCCTACTTCTCCCTGCTCCCGTCATATTTCATATTAGGGCAAGAAGAAGATGGAAACGAAAACATGAAATATGCCTTGGAGAAAGAAAACAGAAACTACAACGGAAGTTATGTAAGCTTAAAGGTTAAATACGGATTCAAATTTGCATGTTTTATCTTCGTGTTATGTCTGGATTTCTTGAGTTACAGGCATGAAAGTCTCCAGAAGAATTTATTGGTTACCTGTGTTGTGTATTTGTATTTGCATCGTATCACAGCCGGGAAATTCGTTTTAACCCTTTTCTGTAATAATCAATTTGAGTGAATGAAATAAGGAAAGAAAATGTTTCTTACATTTCTACAAAATCTAGTGTTTGTAAAGAAGCCCCTCAGCATTGAAAAAGTAGGTTAAGAAGATGGATTCGCTGAATAGGCTTGGAGCAAGCTTATGATACAAATATTTATGATGACGTACCTAATTTAAATGTAAATGACACATGAAGCAAAATGTTAGTTCAGTGGGTGCCTCAGGCTTCCAGGTTATTTGGCTTATTAATATAAATAAGCCTCAAAAATGGCAATTTAATTACGTGTAAGTCTTAGCACTTCATTTGATTCGGGTGCCCTGCCCACGGCTTGGTATTACATTACAAAAATAAAAAATACATATTCTTCAAGAGTAAAATTGCAATTTTGCTTTCAAGGGATTTTGTTTATTTATAAGTAGTTTATTTTTCACCTTTCGAAGCATTTTTCTTTTCCGGTTTCGTATTTTCCAACGCTAGAGCTCATATTTCCACTTTGTAACAATTGAAAAGGAAATGCACAATTTCCTTGAAGACAAATTTACAAATTGAATTAGTCATACAGCAGGCTGGCTTCCAGATTGACACGACCGGATAATGTTCTCAAATAGAACTGGATGTAGGGCAGTTGAACCATGCATTTTCGTAGTATGTAATTAGTCCCACTTTCTCAAGTTTCCACAATTCATTAATCATCAATAAAACTCTTCACCAAACCAAAAACAACCTGCCTTTGTTTCCAGCAACAAGCGACAATAAAACGTTACAAGCCGCACCATCTTACATAATCCATATGAATTGGGCTCACTCGCAACCTTTCTAAAGCAAGTGTTTCTCATCGTCCCCTCTTGATGGTAGCAGCACAGCTCAGAGAGCGTCTACTTACTTGAACATAACCCAACTGTAACCGGAAAAAAGATCCCAAAAAATGCTTAGAAATTTTGTATATTTGCGTATACACAATTAAGTGCCAAATAAAATATTTCATACAAATAAGTCTAATAGAAAATCATTAATTTAAATCTAAACTTTAAAAAACCATGATTTTTAAACGGTAAAACAAAGCAATTTTTTGTTGATAGGTGATAGGTACTGCGTACTAGAGAACAGCAACAGCATTCAATCAAACAAAGTACACTCTGTGCAAACGCAAAGCAAAAACCTAAGATTTTATAATGGATGACGTTTGTAGAGCTTCTATACTTGACTGATGTGGAAGAAGTGTATTGCTCCCTTCCTCTCTTGTCTTCTACTAAAAAAAATCTGTAATTCCTACATAAAAGAAACGTAGGTAAAGCTACAAAGGATTATACCAAAAAGAGGGGACTGGCTGGCTGCTCTGCTGCTGCTGCTGATATTATGAAAATGCAATGATGATGACTGAATAAAATTCTGCTATGTGGTGGATGTGGATGGGCATTTTGCTGTCGTTTCCACACAGAAGCATAATAGCAGCGAGCAGCAGCGAAGGAGCCCCACAACAAACAACTCGAATTTAATTGTTTTGGCATTTATTATTGTTATTATTTAACTTTAAAAAGGGTTAAGTTATGCATTTATCAGGTGAAAGGCTGGCAATTTTAGTTTGAGTGATGTAGATGAAAAGCAGCTTTCATTTTACAATAACAAAATATATTATCATCATTATACATGTCATCTGTTGTTGTGTGGGCTTTCTTCTTCCATCTTCGTATTAGAGACAGAGAGAAAATAGCTTTCAGTACTAATTTCCCGGCTGATGTTATGCTTTTAGCAAGTGGACAAGAAATCGAATTACGTAACACAATTACTGAGAATATATTAAGTGCTTCATAATTTGGTAATAAATAGTCAGCTGTTATTGTTATTGTGTTTATATAAAATGTGAGTTTAAACAGGTGATTCCTTTCCTACCAAATAACAACATATCTACAATACAATCTAGTGTTTATGTCAAAAGTGAAAAGTTTTCAGCCAGTGAATTTTATTTAATGTGTCACCTGTTCAACTGAGAAAGTGCAAATCAAATAGCAAATGAGAAGATAAGATGTAAGAAGAATTATGTAATAACCAATTTACAATTTAGTGCATTTAATTACTTACTTACTGCCAGAATTTTACTTTTTAAAATCAACAATAATTTATTATGCAATTTGCGCTACAGCTTAATTACGAATGACGAATTAAAGTTTAAACGACCAAGAACTTTCAAAAGCTTCTATGAATTTTATTAGTTACGTAACAACCAATAAGTAAAAATATACAACAAAGCTAGTCCCTCTATTTGAAGAATAAATGCATTTATAATAATCGTACATACCTTAATAGCAATTCAATTGTGTTAGTTTAGTTTTAATTCGAGTTAAAGTGCTCCAATACTGATTAGTATTTCTTTCAAAAAGTTTGTGAGATAAAAAACCGAACAGGAACTATTGACTTTCTATATGTTTTATGTGTATCTGAGCATTAAACAGCAGCAATTAATAATTAAGGTCTTAAAGTAGAGCGAGAACGAGAACTAACCTGGAGTGCAAGTTCACACCTATTTTAATTTCTCCACTGCAAATTTTCTAAAGTTTCGATTCATTACTTGATTCATATAAAAATTAAAATTTGCACGAATGTTGCAAGATGCTCCAGGATTTATGATTTATATTTCGACAAATGAAATAAATGGCTTCAAGTTTTTAGTACTATTAGCCAAAATTGGCTGTCCTTTCCGTTTGCTAAATTAAGTAAAAGATATAATCGTACAACACCAATCAATTACAATTTAGGTCTTCCTTTTCCTTCATCTATCCTTTGAAAATGGATACGGATGGGATTTCCAGTCAAGAACGAAATGGTCTTTCAAAAATCCGCGATTTGATTAGAAGACAGCGGCAAGAATCGGATGGGGGATGTGATGAAAGCTCAGAGTTAGACTTCGTTTACGACGATGCGGATAGTTACACAAATGAAATATCCGAATTGTACAGTTATACGGAGGTCCCGGAATTTCGGAAGAATTTAACAGCGTATGATGCAATTATGGAAAAGTGGTCGATCCCTTTACAATGGCAGCGATTATCCCCTGAAGTTAGGAAGTCGATTATCTTAAGGCTCTGTTTGGAAATCGAGTAAGTGAATTTGGAAAATCATCATTGAAGACTATGGTGTTGAATTAATTACTAACTAATGTAAAATTATTCAGATATGTACTTTATTTCTATCCCAAACTTTTTTCTTTTGAATTGATTAGATCTGGTCCAATGGCGGTTAGAAAACCTGCAGTCAGTCTCGCTGATTCAGCGGAGTTACGCGTAATATTTAGCATATTATACACCATAGTTGAAACCATAAGAACTAAGTCCGATGACGACAATGAAGAATTTGAAGAGCAGAGGAAAGCA
>JAHZNJ010003578.1:0-10428 GCA_027744475.1 Lepidocyrtus cf. sotoi NNG-2020
AAACTCTCAACAGATCTCTCTGCAAGGCCAACTTTAATATTTAATGTTTTACTTTGTTATTAAGTACATCACACAAAGCTTCACTTATTTACTCTCAGCGCATTGTGTAGGAAAATCAAGTTTTTACTTTATTTTTTGAAATTTATAATTAATGTATTGCACTTCATGCACTAATTGTAAGTAAAAAACGATTTTTAGGAAAATATTTGGCGAAGTAAGTTAGGCAAAGCAAAGTAACTGCAAGCAAAGTAATAAGAATAAGAAGACCTTCATTGCCTGATATTTCAAATCATTGATACTATTTACGCCTAGCTTGTATTCCTCCCGCTTCTTAAAAACTTTCTTTTATATGAAATATATGATGTGGAAAACATACTTTTTTAGGTAAAAGCGGAAGAAACAAGTGACAGGAGGCAGAGTGTATCAGAGTTATGATGGAGATGTCACTGGTACTTACACGACATTTTGAAAAGGACAACATCATGAGACCGACCGGTCTCAGTACAGTAAAAATTCATTACTTTCTTTGTCGTCATTTCCATTCTAAAGGAAGTTTTCATTTAACCAATATTCTGTTCCAGGTAATAAATTTATACATTTTTTCCCTTTTGTCATCTCCTTATAAGAATGATTTTTGCATCGTATTTGACGAAATTATTCAATGATTTGGTAGATATGATCGCGACAGTTCAGGGTGAAGTTTTACCTGATTGAGTGAGATACACAAAGAGATTATTGTCAGGTTTGCAAGAAAAGTTTTGTATTGCTATAAAGTTTTCTTCCGAAATCAAAACGAATAAAGAACAAGGGATGAAATTTTGCATGGCGTCTAAGAATATTTTTATGACTAATTCAATCCAACATGACTAGTTAAATAAAAAACCATATATTTTCCCAGAATTGCACATCTGTCATCTTTGAAGAATTGAAAGGAAACCGGTCGCCACAATTCTTCTGATATAATCAGGCAGAGAAAGCAGTGAAATGGGGGCCGAAATGATAATTTTCTTCCACATTATAATAAATAAATAATATTTAACTGCAAATTCTGAAATATGAGCATACATAATAAAATGCGATGCATCATCGGGTTTCAAGGTTTATCCATAGCTATATTACATCACCACTACCACCCAACAAAAATCAATATTGTTTTTTGTCTTTTATATATTGTCTTATAGACTTTATTGTAAATTAAGATTTATTATTACTTGTAATGGTATTATAACTTTAATTATTAACTGTAATTAATAATTTTAATTATTGTTTTCTGCTTTTATTATTATCTTCCGTACTTACGATGGGTATTATGGGTAATTGACACTTTGATATATAATTTGTGGATAATTTGATAAAAAAAGATTAATAATTCTTTCATTGTGTTATTCTCATTGGCCGTTTTATCTTATAATAAAATTTATCACATGAAACCAAACGTGGGATGGTAAACGAAAACGACCGGTGAATGAATTGGGGTGGCAAATTCCATAATTAGGATGGACAGAATAAAATGTAAAAAAGTAGTAAATACGAACATAAGATAAAGGCGAAAAATTGATTAGGTATGCATAAAAATTCCTAACATAACCTACTGTAATATGTTCCTGTTCATCGTTATGGCATCGCATCGTTCGTAATCCTCAGAACAGTAAAATCTTTGTCCTTGTTTCCGTAAACCAAAAACAAACAAAAAACATTGATGGAATAAACTGTGATATTGTTCTTTAAAACCATGTACAACTTTGAGTTGCATGAATGCAAATTTTTGCATCAACACAACAACCGACAACACACGTTGCTTCGTTCTTGCTTTCTCTCGCCTGCATTTTCAGTTCAAGTAACAAACCAGCAAAACTAGCATGCAGCAGCATAATATAATTGTAGCTAAGGCTATTCAGAGAAATATCGAATTCTGTTGAATACTAAGCATTTATTTGACGTTGCACAAAGAAGAGCATATCATTGATCAAGCGTAAATTCGATTTCATGACAAGGACAAATAATCAAATAGCAGAACTGCATTTCTAGTACAACTCAGTTTTGATTTTGATATCAAACTTTTTCAGGAAATGTTTCCTAGAAAACCTTTTATTTTATTCAGTGATTCATATCTTAATTTTATATTACAAGGAATCAAATACGTCGCTCTTCCATGAAAATCTTTAAAAAGGAATAAGTTTTACAAAAGCTTTGTAAAATTTGGGTTTGTCCTTCATCTGAAAAATCGATACAAAAAAAACCAAGATTGATTAAAAAAGATGCATTTATCACTTTTATCAGAAAACTAAGTTGTTTAGAATCATGAACAAGGAACAAAGATAGATTTGCTCAAGATTTCCATGGAAATTTTCCACATGAATCAACAATAATCTTGAGCATGAGATATTTCTTTATGAGAAAAATAGCATACTTATAATCAACTCACCTACATTCTTCACCTTTTATAAAATGTACCTATTTAATTGTAACTTGCTTACAAAAATGCTTTTATCAAGATAATTATCGTCATCATCATATCATCATCATCCGTCATACTGCCAGCTTCTTCCGTCAATGTACACAATGGTAAATATTTTTTTCAGTCAGCTCGGGTTTTGCAAAGTCAAACTTTCAGATGCAGAATATAGAACTAAAAGAAGAAAATGTGGAGATGCACGACCTTTCGTTATAAAGATGGTCATCATCGTTATTATAGTTCCTATTATTGAATATTATACGCTATATAGTTTGGGTGGCGTATGGAGTTTATTTTGCGTATTATTGGCAAAAACTCTTGCAACACATTTTCGTATTAATATAATTCTGATGATGATGACTGCGATACCGAAGAGGATGGAATGAGGACGCAAGTGGAAAGTTTTCAATGAAGTTATAAAAAACAAAAGTGTACATCACATCGCATCACACGGTTTAGATTAAGCGATTGCAGCAGGGCATGAGGAGAAAAGAGCAGCAGCATCACAATATAACTTATAACACAGTTTTCATATAATTTGACATTGATGTTGTAGAACACACGGTTTCCTTTTCCTTGCATGAATCCGCGTCTCTCCCATCTAATAATCATCATCAACCTTTCATTTAGCACAAAACAAAGCTGATCAATTGTCCCGGTATGTCCATGCACTGTTCTTTTGCACATTATTGCAAATTTACACGTAGCAAAAAATTAGTAAGCAGGTATGCATCTTTCTCGTTTTGCTACATTTACTTACTCGTTCACTTTCTTGATTGGCATGAACTTGTCCAGAGGCTATGAAAAAGTTTCTTCAATAATATTGTGCGATTAGGCAACTCCAAAAAATGAATAATGTATGATGAGGATGATAAATTTGTACATATCTTTCTTCTTGGAATCGAAGTTATGGTGTAATTCTAACGTGGTTTTTGCATTTTGATCTGATTTGATTTTTAAAATGAAAAACATGCACTCCTATAAATGCATAAAGATTGCAAAAAATTGAAATTAGGACATTATTTTTATTCCGAAAACAAGGTTTAAAGAAATCTAGCAACAACAGCACATTTGAGATTGCACAGCAATCCAGGGTTGCTGTGTGAGTATGAGTTGAGTAGGTGTATATAAATACCAATACCAAACCAATACCGCAATTCTCAATGTCAGTCGTCGTCAGTCGCAGCAGAAGAACAAAGATAAAAAACATCATTATTGCATGCATATTGGCTTCGTTGAGTTGACTTTGGCTAGCATTTTGTTCTTTAATATATTATTATATGCATCCGCATTCCGCATCCATCCTCTTCCTCAGCCTCTTCCTCCAGTTCTTTGGCCCGGCACACACTGACAATGACAGTGTAATAATTTGCCATACTGACTTCCTTGCAAGTCGGTAAGCCGATTAATAAGAAATCGATTATTTTTAAACTACAATAAAACTGATGTATTATATTATTTTACAATGTTTGTTTGTAATCGGAACATTTTGCTGATATAACTGAAGCAAAATTGATTAATATATACCTGCAAATTCTAATTCAACGCTATTTTTCCTGGATGAAAAAGATCTGGTAATAACGTGAAAGTCCAGTTTTGGGCTGGATCTCCTGGTTAAATCATTACTCCTCTGCTTTGCAATCGCAGTTTCCATCTAACAAACATTCTAAGCAACTGAAAAGCAAAAACCTATGCACTCCGACTAACTTCATAATATGTAAAGGCATTTTAGCTATTATTTTTTATGAAATATCAAAATGCATCTAAAGTAAAAAAAACATCTTTTCTCCTTCTTTTTTATGGCGTAAAGGAATCAAATCCGTTAGTACGTTGCTTGTTTTCGTTCTTTGCGTAGGGAAAGGCTGCTTGCCATAGCTAAGTACTGATGCAAGTGGAATAAGACTTTTCCTCTTTTTTTTCTTTGGTCGATAAAAAACGCACGTAAAGAAGGGCGAAGGAACATGTAGTGAGCCTTTTCTCATCGGATCGTGAGGATCCTACCTACCGATATTACAATATTCCCAAAAAATGGAAAGCAGCCGCTAGCCGATTTGTTCCGACCTTTGAAATTTCCTACACACATAGTAAGCGGATTCTCGTCATCATCACAGTTTTTTACATTCACAAGCAAACCTACAGAAGAATCTCTTTTTACTACGTTACTTCATCAGCAATGCACAATTCTTAAATTAACCACATCTAATAAAACGCAATTCGGTAAACCATTATTCACTTCCCAATTCCACTTAATTACAGCTTAAAACTTTTGTTTTATTAAAATGAAAGGGATAGTGCAAATATCAGTTTACTACCAATTTGCTACCTTTCGGCCGACAAAGTTAATCATCTTTGCAAGTTTCCATTATTCATTCAATTCCTTTCCATTCTGTCTTCCATTGACAGCACATGAACCAGTCAAGTCCTCATCATATACCATTTTTGCAAAAAAGCGTAATGTTGAGATGAGAGATATTATTACAAAATCCTCTACATTAAAGCGACCCCTTTATCTTTATATCAACGTCATGCATGAACGTTCCGTTTTTATAAAAAAAACCTTTTGATTGAGAGTCAAAAGGTACGCGGACTACGAAACAGTTGTGGCGCATACCTTCGATACTTGTTTGCATGCAAGTGCATGACTTTGAAAATACGTTTTTAAAAAAAATGTAAAATAGTAACATAGGTACTTCCACGCTGAAAAGATCAGGAAAGTCGTATCAATGAATAGATTGATATGAAAACTAAAAGCAAGAGGAAGTATTTAAGGGGTCTCATGCGCTCCTAAATCACATGGAAGGATTGATAGTAGCAGAATACTTGCTTTAAGTACACATATTTTATGCCAAACTAGTAATAGTAATGTAGTAGAATGAAGAAACATGCAGCAACATAGGAGGAGACTTAAAGGGACAACAAGCTTTAAGGGGAAGCTGGCGGGGTAACCAAGCAAACGGAACTTACCGGTAGTACATTTGCATCAGTCATCAGTTGCAAATGCAAAGTAAACGTATTGAATTGAGTGAAAGTTTTGAGACGATAAAGCTTCCTCTCTATTAATGAGAAAGATTGAGTAATGGATGATAGGACTATAGGACTAGGACAACGTCGCGTCGCATTCTTGTTGTAAAAATTCAATTCCTTTTTACTCCCTGCCCTTTCTTCCCATTCAAGTCCAAATAAATCTAATTAGCGATATATGCATATTAGAACACATTTAGGTGTGATGCGTGATACATCAATAAGCAGCAACATAATAAATGATTTACTTTACTACGATTACATATAAAACACAACAGTTTAGTTTTATATCATATTATTGTATGACAGACATGGATTGAAAGAAAATTGCATACGAAGTCGGAAATTATTAACTAGGTACATTACGTTTTGAAATTGAATTTCCTTTTACATTTCACGAAGCATAACAAAGTTTAATTCCCCATTTACCCTTCTGCAAAATAAATCATGAGAATTTACTAGTGAATGTTTACATTTTGTTTTTTTACTGCTGTCATTTTTTCATATGAGTGAGGATACGACGGGGTTTTTGACTTTGACAGCTTCAATATGAAATTGTTATTAGCATAATCAGTTTTTCCATAAAAACACAGCTGGCACTGGCACAATATATGTTTGGAAAATACCTGAGATTCCGTTTAATTGGTTTGATTTTAGACGTCTGCTGAAATCTAAATATTATTTTACAGCGGAATTCGCCATTGAGGTAAAGTTCATGTTGTTAAATAATATTGGAAATCATGGCATAAAAATCAAAAGGAAGCTTAATTTTTACATTTTCATGAAGAGTTTTACTCCTTTATGCTGCTTCGTTTACTGAATTTTAATATTTTTAATAGTAGGTAGAGGTACTACCAGACAAGTGATCTACGTAAATTTGCTTCAGTTTCAATTTGATCTGGTCCGATGATATGTATATTATATGAACGATGTATATTAAAAAGTAGTTTTTTTAGGATTTCGAAGTTCAGTTCATCTCTTTTAGAAGAGAGTTTCTAGAATACAATATTAGCTCATGCTCGTTACTCACATCAACAAAATATTATCATCATCATATTATTATCATCATTACATAAAGAATTTGTGGTGGTGCATCCCATCGTTAATCGTTGTGTGATATGCTGAAGAGAGTATTATGTATGTACATGTTTATTCTGCAGCAGCTTTTTTCGCCTTGCTTTACTTTTGCCGTTCTGTCTTTTGTTTGTTGTGCTTTTTTACATCAGATGAATGATCCAATGTTCGGTACGTCAAATATTCGCAATCGCAATCCTTTTTTTTCATAAAAAGAACATAGCGCTGAGTAAATGTAAACGGGTGTAGGGTTTCTGAACTTGATGGGGCTGCGCTGGCTATGCGTGGTGAAGAAATAGACATTGTTTCATGGTGCTGCAGCACAGCTTTTGGCTTGTGTGTGGTCTCTATTCTATCATTGGCTATCCACATCCACACATATACCTATTTTGTATTACAATTTACAATATTATTCTTGATGTGAAATAAATTGTGTGTAGGATTCACGTTTTCTATCCCGTACTGAACATAAAATATTCTTTGGGATTGGGATAGCTAAAGCTTAAGCCGCAGGAAAATAAATAGGATGAAATGAGTTGAGAGAGTTAGAAATAACGCAGCCAAAGCAAAGCTACAAAGTTAGTTAAAATATGTTATGCCGCTTGCTTGGAGTTTTTGTTAGTCAAAATTGAATCAGTTATATGAAAAGAAGGGAGAGTTTCTCGTACAAAAAGGGAGGTATTATTATATACATATAAGTAAATGTGAAACAGAGTTGACTTGAGTAATAATTACATTACAATAATATTCAGAATGAAATTCTTATACATATAAAAATATAAAGTTTATATGAGAACTGAATGACTTTGAGTAGGTTTTGGAAATTCTATAACATTGAGAGAAAAAAGTATAACGAGAACGAGCAGGGACTAAATAAAGCGAGCGAATTTACTAGTAATCCAAATCCATGATATCCTATGTGGCGTAGTAGTTGCCATCACAATTGCGCGTAGTAAAGAAAGTAGGTGGATGGAAAGGAAAATATAATATTATCGCGTAAAAAGGGAATAGAAAAATGTTTGTTGGTGTGTGTTTGTAATAGTATATAATATTTTCTTTCTCACACACAGGACGGAAGGGAGAGAGAGAGAGGGTTGATGATGATCTTTTGCCGATGCACAACAATAATAGGAGAGGATCTTCAACAAAAATGAGTTGGTTGAGAATAAAGTTTGAAAAGCGTTTTGGTTTTGGTCTGGTAATAATATTGCGTGGAGTAGTGGTGGTGGTGGACGAAAGGAGCTAGTTATGAGATATTCAAAACTGAGGTGAGGAGGAGAATGAACGGGAAAAAACAGGAGTGAAGTAAAAGAAGGAACGGGTCAACTCAACAATGTTTTTGAAGGACTTGTTCTGCAGCTTGATGCTTCGTTCGTTTGCGTTTCTTGTAAATTTCTGTTGTTGTTGTTGATGATGATGATAGTTCAGGAAGAGTGTGTATTATTGGGAGTCACACAGTTGGCAGTAATAGTAGAGAGCGAAGTCAATGTTGTTGGTCTGTAGCTTTGCGAACGCCTTTTGGGTACAACATCATCATCATCATCATCATGATTATAAGTTCTGAATAAGGATAATATTGGGAATGTAGAGATATATAGTGGTATGAGAGAGTGTCTGCGTTGTCTGCTGGTCGCCCGTCAGTTTATTGGTGAGTGTATATAGAGATAGAAGAGGTAAGAGCCAGTCTTCAGCAGCCATCTTCGTCGCCATTGGAAGGTGAAAATCGCTGTGTTCACTTTGATTTTTTAATTGTCCTCGTGTTATGGGGGTCAAAGTGGGTCATGCTAAGTGACACTGGAGACAGGTGAGGGTCAGCGACCATGACTAACCCGAATAACGGAGCTAGTTTGGAGGACTGTCATAGCAACTTCTTCGCATTAACTGACTTGTGTGGGATCAAATGGCGTCGCCTGGTCTCAGATGGGTACCCGGAGTCTTCTTCGGGTCATCACCCCCAACATCACCACCAACAACCTCATGGACCACTGGACGATCCGGTTTTGTCATCTTATGCGCGTTGCTTGGCGTCCGACATTCTCTGTGTTTGGAGACGTTCTCCAAATGCCAAAAATCAGTCAGATCCTTTTCACCCGACAACGGGAACTTCAAATCAATCTCATTCATTTCTTCATCCCCATCATCAGGGCACTTCACAACAAAATCAATCGCAGCTTGGTATGCAATCGCATCACAATATGCAAATGATGTCATCACATTTGTTCGGTCCATCATCACATCATCCTTTTGGTGGACCTCCTCCATATCCCTCAAGTGGCCAACCACATTCCCATCACAACCCTTCGCACAACTTCTCATCATCACATCCTCATCAGTCACTTTATAATTCATTATCCGCAAACAATTCCTCCAGTAGTGTCAGTTTAAGTGGCCCCACGGAAGAGCATTTGAAACCGAGTGGAGCTGCTGGTGGAGGAAATCTAGGAAATAATGGAAATAATAATAATACTAGTAATAGCAGCAATTCTAACAATGGAGCCAACAGAAGCAATTTTCCCATGCAATTATCATTCTCATTTTCGTATTTTGTTCACGGTGAAAGTACTGTTTGCATGAGTGTTGATGTTCGTCAGCATCCATCAGTGAAACGTGTAACCAAGCAGCATTTGCAAGCGTGCCAGTGTCCAAACCAAACAGTGCCAGTGATATTGGCACCTTACGGTCTTGCAGGCACGCTGACCGGTGTAGGTTACCGTATGAGTGATCCTGGAACACATAAAATTCTGGAAGAATGGAAACAGTTTTATCCGGTCGAAGCCGCATTGAAACCACCTTTGTATGATATATCCACATCTAATAATTCTTCTCAAGGACCACATTCCTCCCCATATTCTTCCAATAATGGCAGTGCTAATTCACAGCCACAACAATCCTCCCCAGGGGGTACACAAGGTGCTTCGAATTCTTCACCCGCTGGAATTCCACCAGTGTTAGAAGTGATAGTTGGAGGGGTTCGTTTAAGATATCCCTCGTGTTATGTTCTTTGCACGGAGTTAGATGATTTGCCAAGATCTCTTGAATCAAACAGCACCAACAACAGTAGCACGACCAGCACCAATGTTCCTGTTGCATTAAAAAGTAAATCCTCCTCCACAAACAAAGCAGTGAAAGACTCTGAAAATGCTGCCTGTCCCGCACTTAAATCTCCTGGGCGTCCTCAAGGCTCTCTCACGATATCACACAAGGTAGATTTTTACTAAAATAAATAAAAAGTAAATTAAAAAATTTAAGAAGGTTAGGAGTATGTAACATTAATATGTATTTGATAAATTATAGGTTGATAAAGTGGAGGGTCTGTTGCCTGAAAGGGTTTGGCAAGAGACTTTACTGCCATCCAATAAACTTAATAATAAAACTCAAACCGATCCCCCGACAACTGTGTCTTCTTCCGAGCAACCTCCTCCATCAAGTAATTTACCGGCGACTGGCGCCTCTGCGGGTCAGTGGGATTTTGTTGATCCATCAAAGAAGTTGGGCTGTCATTGTTCAAAGTAAAAAACCTTTTAATACTGAAATCTCATTAAAAAATAAGAATATAACATCAGTAAATAAATTCTGAATAAAATATTTTAAGCTCAACTAATCGATCAATTAAATTGTCATTTTTGTATTAGGGGTAAACGACCGTCAGGATCTAAAGGAATGTTGTCTGGTAGCCAGAGTACAAAAAGTGGTACAAAGATGAAAAAGAGTACATTCCACAAACGGTCGTTGCACCAACTTACACAAATACAAGGTTGGGCTACTAATTGGTGTTTCTCTGAAGAAAACCCAAATGCTGCAACCGGCACAAATCCACCTCTTGCAAATGGTCCAATCAAGGTTGAAAACCAAGGAATTTCAAATCAGCAATCATCAAA
>JAHZNJ010003579.1:0-54521 GCA_027744475.1 Lepidocyrtus cf. sotoi NNG-2020
TAAATTCCCTTTAGATGAGACTCGAAGAGTTTTCAAATCGATTAATCACGATTAAACCCCACCAAACCACAAAAAAACTTGCTAGCGGAGTCAACAGAAATGGGCTAGCAGGGTGGGGTCACTTGTTGGTCACCCCACTCGGCTCTTAATGCAAATACAAATGAGCTAACATGTGCTGCGAGCGGCGTCACCATAAATTGATAGCGTGGCCTGCGAGCGGGGTCACCTGATTGTCACTGACACATTTGCGTCACCCCATTCCCCCCTCTATGCTACCACAAATGGGCTAGCATATGCTTCGAGTGTAGACGCATGAAAGTGACAAGAAGCCGGAAGTAGCGTGTCCTGCGAGCGGGATCACCTGATTGTGACTGACACATTTGCGTCACCTTATCCTCCCATCAAAACACATACAAACGGGCTAACTTCTAATTCGAGCGGAGGCAGCAGAAAGTTACAGCGTGTGCTGCAAATACAAATGGGCTGGCGGGTGGTGCGAGAGGGGGCTACCGGCTTCAATGAAACGAAAACCAAGCGGAGCTAGAAAGCTACCGTCGACCATTATCATTTTGATTTTTTCTACCCAGTTTCAGTAAAACGACGCCACTAGAAGACTCTTCGAGTCTTATAAATAATACTAGATCTAGTCTCGGACTTCAACATTTGGATTTCGAATAGTAGTAATAATAGTATATTTTTTTCTTGCAAATAACTACAAAGCTGAGCAGAGAAGAGCAAAGAAGAATCATCATCATCAGCATCATTGTGATTATTTGATTTGATGATGAGATGATGTTGATTAAAGAAACTTGTTTCTTGTCTTCTCCTTGTTATTCACTTTGAGAAAACAAAACAAGTGGATCAGCATCATCATCAACAACAACATCAGCAAGAAAGAAGGAATGATGTGTTTTACAAGCCATTATTACACGATTACACAGTATTTGAAGCTCAAGAGGATATAAAATAATGCAAAAAGATTATTTAAATGTCTCTGAATAAAATATTACATCACCACCACCACCACAACACCACAGAAATTTTAGCGTTCCATTGCATTGCATAGCATTGCAGTAATAATGTAGCTAGCTGTGTCGCATTTTTATTAGCATTTTCCTGCATATTCTGCAATGAAATGCCCGCTGCTGCAGAAAGAAACAAAATATTGCTTTTTGTTGTTGTGAGAGAAATTCATACAAATTGTACCTCGACAAAACTTCAGTATAAAATACGAAGAATCATCCACTGAAAAAAATAAATGAGAAATAAGAAGAATAAATTACGATACAATAAAGTCTCGTTAGTAGTTCACTGGCGAGGAGCCGTCCACATATTAATAATCAATTCAAGTTTTGATGCTTACCAAAACATCAAATACTTTTATCTGAAGAAGAAAAAACGTACGTTTGATACTTTTTTATGCGTATATATTGCTTGTTGCACTCCAATCCAAACTCCAATTCATTTTTACTTTAAGCCAAGCAGAAATAAGAAAAAGGTTTGCGTGTCTTCTGCTTCTCCTCAAACACACACTCGCCTAACTTAAATAATGCCTATTATCTCACTTCCTCTTCTCCCTCTCCATCTTTCTCTCTCTCTCTAAATAAATGCTTCGTGAAATGATGACAACGTTCTTCACGTTCCGGTTGAAAGAAAGCGTTTTTTTTCTTGAAAAGACAACTTCCTTTCCTATCAAATCGAACTTGAAGTTAAACGTAAGAATAAGGAGTAATTTAGGGTTACCCAACTTTTCGCTCTCAACTCAACTGGATGGATGATGCATGTTGCGTGGTAGTAAGTATAATGAAGAAGCAATTGAATTGAAAAAAAATCCAACAGAAAAAATATCATGCCAACCGACGAAACAGCATTCTATTTCTTGAATTCTTAAAAGTATAAAATTGTAAATAAAGTGGTAAGCTTAAATTATTTTGATTCGGCACAAGTAGCATTTATGAAGCCGTATTCCATCCAACAAAACGACAAGCAATAAATTCAATACAATTGAATGCTGATACGATAAATAAAAGACAAGTATTTTACGAACTCAGCCATATCCGCCTGCATTCGATGAAAATAATATATTTTCCGAAGAACGTAAAGAATATATAAAATAATGTAATGGTTAAGACAACAGAATAACATTTTTTAAAAATTAAAAACAATATTATGCATTGGGTTTATAAATTTTATACCGATAATGCAATATGCAATGATGTACTGTATAGTAAATGACTTTTGTACCAAAATCGGTATGTGAAAATAGCATTGCATTATTATTGCCTTATTTATGATCTCTCCGACGACGCGTGAAAGGATAGACTGAAAGAGAGAGAAGGGTGCGGGTGCTTTGCTTGAGGCAAAGAAAGACAGACGCAGCAGCACAGCATCAGCAAGTACTTTTTTATGAAGAAGGAGAAGGTAGGAAAAGGTGTATAAAAACAAGTCCTCACATCCGGTCTCTGTCCAGCTATCTCCCTTTCTTCAAGCTCATAACAATATAACAACAATAACACGAATAATTTCAAATTGAGCATTTTAAAGTGTGTAGTGTACTGTACGTATGTAGGTAGGTAGTACTATGTACACGTACAATTTTCCTCCACAGTACGACTGACATTTTCTTTCAGAATAATTTAAGGTAGTGGTCGAACGTTGAGCACCTGTTTGCAATCACGAGGGAGGATGTGTGCAAATAACTTTAAAATTTAATATAATGTTACTACGTACCTATTTTATGTAAAAAATAAAAATAACAAAGGAACGATGATGGGTATAAAAGGTTGGCCATGCCATTATTATCATCTTATCATTATCATCATCAGTATCATCATCGTGTAAAAATAAAACTGTACGCCAATATTTAAAAAATCGACTAATTTCAATAACAATAATTATTATTCTCGCAATAAAAAAGCAATAACAAACATACAAGCTCTTTTTGATTATAAATGAGATTCTTCCCGATAATCAAAAAAAGAGCACAAACATTTTTTTAGGGCTTCCGTCTCTTATTATTACGATACTGGCTGATCTTATAAAAATAAGCTTTACAAGTAAAAAGGAGGAATTCCATTTCCGTTCGGAATTAATTTATAGCAGAGTTTAGTTAGGTATGAAGAGTTATATACTATTAATTTCTCTTAAAGCAATAAATAAAGTCCGTTGGGTGATCATTCCATTTCGTTATTGTCCATGCCTAAGTTAACAAAGTTGAATGCGGTTTTATCCTAAAGAAAAGAGGTAACTGCTCATATCTATCTATATCTACCTACCAACTGCACTGCTACTTAATAAAACGAGAATCATAATTTTTGGGGAGAGGAGAAGAGGCCACAACAAACTTACTTTTCAGCTTATGTACAAAGAGTGGCATTGTCAGTTTCTTAACATGGTTATGAACATGGTTTCTCTTTGCTTTCTTTAAACTAGAAGAAAAGTTTCTCTACAGTAAGTAATTGTTTCAGATATCTAAGTCGCTTGGTATTACTCAACCACATGATGATGTTACGTAATAAATTCCGAGAAAATTTTTATTAATACTTTGTAAGATTGATTTGCATAGATCAGCATTAACGCTGTAATTATTTTCTACACTTTTTATTTCAGGGAATAAAAACCTCTAAATTTTATGCGATATGCGATGCGCTACATTATTATTTAATCTATCACAACACAACAACAGCAACACAGCAGCAACAGTGAAATAAATTTTCTACCGTAGCTAATAGTTTCAAACGTGCAAAGTGTAATAATAAAAAATGCTATATTTTTTAAATGTTCCCACAGAAGGTTCATTATCTTTTATTATTTTCTGTTATGTATGGTTTTGTTAGTTTTGCTTACTATTACTACTACTACTACTACATAATATGAAGTATAAATTCTGTAATTATTCAGAACGGAAATAGCGCATTAAAGCGTGCCCCGCCGTCGCTGTCCTTGTTGCCAAGAGGAAATAAAGAAATTATGCGAGATGACTTAATACATTCCAATTTATTTCACTAATAGTACTTACGTAATACTAAAAATAAGAACCCTGTCTTTGCTCAGTCTTCAACAATGAACAAAAAGTATCTATGTATCTTACTGTTTTTGTCCTTACATTGTTGTTCTTGTTTTTCATGTGTTGCTGTTGTCATTGTTGTGGTGGTGGTAGTTTTACATTTGATGATAATTTAAAGATTGTTGTGCTAGTACCAGTATTGTACTCTTTCCGAATGCAATGTCTTCTCGCCCTGCCTGCCTGGCTGTAAAAGAATTTGATTGTTCTTGTCCCTCTGGCTTTTATGTGTATGTATGTATATTGTATAAAATTTCAATTGGGGGTAGAGTTATATACCCAAACCAAAAGCATTTGTGTCAAGAAAACTGTCGAATGCAATTACTCTTCTCTGTTAAAAAAGAGTTCTTTGCGCCCGACAACGACTGTATTATCTGTACATATATTAACTTATTATCTTCTGAGTTAAACGTAAGAGAGTTTATCAAGATATCAACCAGAAATTGACAGTTTTATTTATTCATCTTGCATGACGTTATCTGCGGTAGGTAAAAAACACAGGTTTTTAATCAGGGAGTCAGTCGCACCAGTTACAAAAAAATTCTCTCTTGTTTGAGTTTGTAGCAATTGCAGTAATACAATCTCTTGCGCTGCTTTGCTAAACTATCCTACTTCATTATGCATTCATTTTAATTCGCTAATATTTGCTCCTCACCTCCTCCTCGAGCGAGCAAAGTCATTCTCATAAAATCCTGTTAGTAGTAAAGCACATCTAACGGTTCTAATGTGATTAGATAAATTTCTGATGTGCACGACACCACCACCACCACCGCCGCAATAATATTTGTTGGAAAAAAGAGTTTTTTAAAACATTACTTAAGCTAAAAAATATTTCGAAGAAAATTAAAGCCATGACTGAAACACTCAAATGAAATTGTAGGTATGATGCTACTTACCTACACATACACACACTCATCAGAAACTTTTTGAGTTTACTCATGGGACTCACTTTATAAAAATCAGGGAAGCAAGAGAGAGAGAGAGAGAAAAGTAAAGAGAAGGAACTAGCAACAAACCACAAAAAATATTAATTATCTATGGATGACGATTACGGTGATGATTAGGTATGTAATGTTATTATGAGAGAGAGAGAGAGAAGGAAACAGAACTCACCAAGTGCAATATGAGAAATTACCAAGCAAAACGAATTTTTCGTTAATAGTTATGCATAAATATGTACGAGAGGAGTAGAATTTTATAATAATGATAAAATGATTTTATTTTTCAAGAAATATTATTGCATTTCCGTTTTTGTCCTGTCTAACCGTCATTACCATACTTTAAACGTGGTATCATCATCATAAGTACTTAAATAAGATGTGCTACTGCTATAGTGAAGGAGAATTACGTGCAATGGATTTCTATATCTCTTCACTTCTTTCTCTCATCGCATGTTTCCTCAATTTTTTCTTCTTTCTACCAACAAAATCGTGCATTACATTACTCATTCTTGCTTACTCTAGTTATACAATATAGATAGATAATAATGCTGAAAGGATTCATATAGAATGGAAATGGTGGATATTAATGAAGGTTCCTTCTTTTTTTCTTTTCATGAAAAATATTTGAAGCAATAAGGTTGATGAGGAGTATGATGCCGCTGGTTAAATAAAAAACGCCACTACTAGAAGAGTGCTACTATTTTTGCTACTACACAGAAAAGAGAGAGAGAGAAATTGTAAGAAGGAGGAGGAGGAGTGTGCACTAACGACACACTCACAAAACTCTTTACGCTTCTAGTCATCATGACATTGCCGCATGGTGGAACATTATAATGAGATGATATGAAAACGCTTAATTATCTTAAGCTTACAAAACAACCTACTTGGTAAATAAATAGAAGAATGAGAAAGAAAATACCTATAATATTATTTTTCGCCTTTTTTAAAAACATAAATTTTCTCTCCCTCTGCCTATTTTCTTATACAGTCTATCTGTATAGCAATCCATATATAATATGCAATATTCAGTGTCATATAAACACTCGTGACTACGACAGGACGACGACGATGATGATGATGATGGTGATGCGACGCGACGATGATGATTGACCCGGGGACTTGACTTTGCTTTTGGGCTTTTTTATGACGTGAACGTTATACTGATACTGCTGTAAATAAATTATGAATGAGCAGAAACATATCATTATACACAGAGCTAATGTATTATAATTACCGCAGCTCACTCACTCACTTCAGTCACACACACAGAGAGAGAAAGATAAAGAAGATAAAAAATCAAAGTGAAACAAATAAGAAGCATATTTTTGTTCGAAGCTGTCATAATTTTATTTTGTTTTCAGTATGAGTTTTTGTGGTTGCTGCTGCTGTTTTACTTCTCCTGATGATGGGATCCGGGAAAGAGAGAAAGAAAGACGGAAAGAAAGCCAGTAGCGATCATCATCTTTTCATCCCTCCTTCATCATCATTCCCATCTTAATAGCGTATCCTTTTTGATAATGATCGCTCTATAATAGCTGAGCTGATTCTCTTTTCCTATGAAGTATGTATTGTAGTAATAAGGCTATTGTAATTATGATTATTGCCTGGCCTTGCTGCTGCTGTTGTTGTTGGTGTGTCTGTCTGCTCAATGATGATATGATGATGATGATGATGAGTAGTAATGCACCACCATCACTGTAGGAATGAGCACGACTTTTCTCTTTGGGGATAGATGATGAAATCGGGATCATCATCCTCTCATCGTCATCGTCAACACAGTCCCATCTTTCCCTCTCTCTCTATCGCTGAATGCTTCTATTTCATTTCTCATCCATCCATTCTTTCAAACATCTTTTTCTACTTATCATCATGTTCGGAGTTGAAGGGAAAAAGAAAGAAAGAGTCAATGCAGTTATCATAATATCGTATCATATCATCATCATCTGCCGAAAAGTCAACTCCCTGCTTTTCCTCCAATGAGCATGATAATATAATGACGGCACTGCACTTTGAACGTTGCACTTGCTCTTTCTCCTAAAGTTACTTACAAAATATTATTGTCCTTCTTATCCCGTCTTCATTTTTATCATCATCATCACAATCATCACCACCATAATCTTCCACCTCTCGTGCTATTATTTCTATCGTCGTCTCGCTCGTCATTATCTACGTTCTTTGTCCCCGAATTAGATAATGTGCTTTTATTCTATGCATAATGATGGGAAAAGCGTATTGGCCGTGTGCATTAGCATTACTACTGAAAAACATTGTTCATCTTTATTAATCCTTCTTTCGTATAATAGTCTACCTATATAATAATGCAAAGTCATTATCATATTTTTTTCTTAATTTCATATTCAATCAGAAAAGACTTTTTCGAGAAAAAATGCATCGGAGACAGCCAAAATTGCATCTGGTAGTACATATTACGTAACATTGATATTATGACGTCAACGCGATAATATTGAAGTGAAAGACCTCTTTGTAATTTTTCTCTTCCTTTCTCGGGCTTGTAAAATGTCATTATTCGTAAGCATTTATTCGTTCCACGCTGTCTGTAGCTACTGTAAAGTTTTTTCTTTTACATTTAGTTGATCAAAATGAGCAATATCGAAGAAAACGGCCATGTGAAGAGCAGTTTGTTTGATTTTGATCGGTTTTCTTCAGAGGAAGAACATACAAGAAAAAAGGGAACGGTTGCAGGTGCAGAGCAGATGCACTGACTACCGACATGACATGGTTTTCATTCGAGTCCTTCAAGTTGACATAGTCTTACGTTTCAGCATGAAATGATATAATAATATCATAATATATTGATATAGATAATTGTATAAGTTAAAGGAGAAAAATATGATCAGAGCTGTAAGGACTACGCATTTTTTCAACTCTTAAAAAGGGGTTTCATATGAATATCTATAGAGCCCGAAAATTTTTTTTATTTTGTTGCTGCTGTTTTTGTTGTTGTTTACCAAGGAAAGCTTGAAAATATGAATTGATAACGAATTACTGTTTTTGAGCATTTAAATAATCCACTTAGATATTTGCTTAAAAAAGTATCTCATTACTACAAAGATGCCAGACAGAGCAGCTACTCCGATGATCCATCGTCCACTAAATCATCCTCAATCTGTCTGTCTAATGCGATCATCATCATCATAATATGAAGAAGAGAGTTCAAAGTGGAGATAGAAAATTCATTCGTAGATTATTAAAAAAGGCTTAAAAAGAACAAAAGACTATTCATAAAAATTTATATGTAAAAGTAATTTCACTGTTTCCTTCTTAGGATGATCTTGTCTCTGCTGCACAAATTGTGGTTTCAAGTTCCATTCTTCTTCTCCTTCTTCGAAGAAACACTTTACGGGAGGATTGTAAAAAATAATATATAAAGTATCATTTAATCATCATCAGTATTAACATTTTAACTGTTTAAATGCTTTTTGGTTGTAGTTAGTATAAGTTAGAAAAGGAATTGGTTGGAGCTTTGCAGATGAGTTTATTCACTGATTCAATGCTAAATGTTTTATTAAAATGCACTCCTCAACAAATAAAAATCTAAATATTATAATATTTTTCTTTTTTCAAAAAAGTACATTTACCAACAACAACAACAGCAGCAGCAGCATCAGCACAGCAGTATTATGAAAGATGACGAAATCCTACGAAGGAATATTCAAAGTTCATTTGTTACTTACTACTACTCCCTTATGGTAATAATCATAATCATAATAATAGTAATAATAATACGATGAATAACAGTAATGCAATAAACCATGCAGACTTTTTGAAAATGAAAAATCCACATTCAACACCATTAATGCTCATTTCTATCTCTTTTCTTTGGACATTACGACGTTTTTTTGTGTATGGACATTACCTTATTTCTTGTATAAATCCTTGGTGAAGTATTATTCAATTTTTTTCTTCGACTTCTTCTTTTTCTCTTTTTTTCTTCTTGTTCCTCCTGCTCATCTTTTTGGGGAAAAATAAAATCATAAATTAAGGATTTGCCAAGGATTTAATGGGTGGACACAGAAAGATTGGAAGGAGGATCACCATCGTCCAATGCTCTGCAGCATTTGTGTATGAATTGGTTGCTGCTGCTGCTGAGGTTTTAGTCACTCACTCTCCTCTCGTCGTCCCAGTCGTCGTTTCCATTTATGTGTTTGCAGCATGATATGATGATGATAATGAGATAATATTGAAAGTATTTAATAGTTATAGCTTTCTTTCACTCTTTTCCTTTTTCTCCTTCTTCTCCCTCTCTACCTTCTATATATTTTGCTCGTATGGCGGTCAAAAGACAGCTCACATAAAGTATGCTGACCACCACCACTCTTGAACAAAAATGTTATTTCCATTATTACCTGTTTAAGTAAATCAAACTAGTACTGTTTGAGCCGAGCAGATCACATAATGCATCTGTTTAACAGTTTATTTGGTATAAAAGTTTACTTATAATCATCCCTTCTTACATTTGAATTTTTCTTTTAAAAATTAAAAAGATTGTTTTGTGTGGTGGTGGTGAAGCCGTTAGTACTGCAAGCAAGCAAGCAAGAAGGTCGACGACGACGAGGATTGAAAAGAAAGAGGGAGCGCCACTTGAGAGAGAGAATTCCATGTAGAAAGAAATCGTTTTTATGAAATGACACATGTATTTACCTTCGTACTTATATTGTCTTGCTTGATGTTGTTTCGTAACCCATCGTTTCTTCAATGATGCTGATAATGAAGAAAGAGAAGAATCACAGCAGATATTAAAAAGAAAATGTTCACCTGTTAAAGAGTTTTTACTCTCTTGCTGGGATTATAAACATGTCAATGAATCCACCTTTCTACTTTAGACCTTATGGGCTGACCAGAAAAGAGGATCATTTAAAAGAGTTTTTTTCCTCTTTGATTTTTCCAAAAACTTTGTATTTATGTGTCTTTGCAATTGGTCATCATCCTCATCATCATTGCTATTATTTTTTATCCCATTATTTCTCCCTTTATTTATATAACCAACAAAAATCAAAACAAACTCGTCATATTAATAATATTAATGATATTTAAGGTGTTAAAGTTTAGCTCTTTTTATATGAAGCATTTTATTTAAAATAGAGAAATTCGTACCTATAAGCCTTTACATTCACATATTATTATACATTATGATTATAGCATTCATCGTATTGAATTAGTGGTGGTGGTGGTAAGACAGAAAAATTACATATCAGATCATAAATCTACATGGTTGTCAACTTTGCACAAGACGATTTTTATATCTATTTTCAGTTAATCTTATGTGTATGCATATTATTCGCTAAAAATGTTTTATCTATCACTGTTCGTAGGACTCACCTGGTTGCTCATTTAAAATTACCATAATAGCTGATTAGCAAATATAAGAAAATGAATAATAGACGTAGAGATTGATACAAAAGGACTTTGTGTCAAAACCACTGAACATACTAACGAACAGGTAGAAATAAGAAAAAGAGGAGAAGGAGGAGGGAGATGGAATTCTCTCTACAAAATTATGAAAAAAAACTGTGAGTGGCTCCTTTTATTTCGTTACGTAAACATAAACATAAAACAGAATACACTTTGTTGGTTTTTTTGTGCTAATGCAAAACACCAAAAAATCATTCAACCCATCACATTATAATAGTAGTTGACTGTTTTCGTCAAATATTGTAAAGTTATTTACTTTTTCTCTAAATTGCCAAAGAGGACAAAAACATGCAAAGGCAATATAAGCTTTCATATTAGATAAACAATGTTTCTACAAATTTATTTATTTCTTATATAGTTTATAATCTCTCTTTTTTAATTTTTAATCTGTCTACTGTTATCTGATTTAACCACCAATTGTGATTGAGAAAATTTATGTCGTGTGTAATGTAGGTATGGTACGTATCTATATTATTGCAATAAGAAAAATAATCATGAAGGGATGTGTAGTAGCCTTAACATAACTGTAATATTAATATTACGATGCGATGATGGTGGTGGACGGTAGATAATAACGCGAAAGGAATAATTACTTTGTGTAATACAGGTTTACGTGATGTGTCACGTAAAAAATTAGAGACCAAAAACATGAAATGGATCGTTTCGCTGCTATGATAATGATCCAAAATATATATAAGCTTTTCATTATTATTATCATTTTCTTCTTTGTATTATTAAACTTCTTCGTTGTAGCAGAAAGACTTGGGAGGGAAGTACGTATATACCTAGAAGAAAAGTATTCAGTTGTGAAAAAAACTGTCCCCTCGCAGGAGCAGCAACAGCACCCTAATAAAATGTTGGCAAAATGAAAATGAGTTCAAAGACTAAGGTGAACATGCACAGAGGCAGCAGCGCAGCAAAGAAAAAAATCTAATCAAAGAATAGTCCATTATCATGAAAAATTAAAGTTAAAGTTATATCACCACTACCACCACTATCACAACAACAACAATAATAATCTTATAATATAATCAACTCATTTATGTTCAATGTTGTGCACCTGCATTTTAGTATAATATCCTAGCTTTAGCCACTTGAGTAATCTCAATGGCCTCTTCTAACTAACTCTAAACAAACCATCTTAATTTTACTATACATTTTCAAACTTTAAATTACATATTTGTTGCCAGCAAAAGAGATTGAAGGGGAGCAAAAATTTAAGATGAAAAAGTGCAAAAAAGAGGGCAAAGCTCTTTTTTAAGGCTGACTATATCCAAACATTCCCAACACCACCTTCTCATTTTAAAAAGATAAAGAGGACATACATGACAATGGAATATAATAATAATAACAACGACGAGCTCAAAAAGAAAGAACCGAGCGCGGTTCAGACGACGACTACGACGATGGTGACGACGACTCAATGATGCTATTGTCGTGATGATCATGATGATGTTGAAGACTACCTCTGTTTTTGCCAGGTTTAAAGTCTCTCTACTTAATATTATTGTTGTGGAAGTGAAGTTGCACACAGCAATGAACGGCTTAAGAAAATAAATAAGATCTCTCATCATCATCATCATCACCATCAGTATCATCATGTGATGCATGCCTTTATGATTACTATCATAATAATAATTATAAGATGGCTTTACTTTTTATAGCTGCCTGGTTACCTTACTTTTTAGCTCCTACTCTTTCTCTCTCCCACTATAAATATGGACAAGAAGGAAGAAGGTGATGCATAAAATTTGCATTCGTGCCGAGAGTCATCATAATCATTGTCGTAATAATAATAATGCTGCAGTGAGTGTTTAAACCATACACACACATATCATATCATATCATATATAATAGGGGATCACAGCAGCATAGGCAGCAGCAGACTGTCTAGCTTCGTCTGGGAATAATGATAATGGAAGCGTAATATTTAAACACCATCTTTACTATTACGTATGTATCTCACCACCGTATCAATTACTACTTTTACTTCGTGGAAGGATGGATCGTCATCATCATCATCATAATATTAAAAATCATATAGTTTTTAAAGAAAAAGTTAATACATGTATGATCCTTTCTTTACTCTGCACTGCACTGCAAAGGATAGTAGAGAACGAGCAATATTTGTTTTTTATTGGATAGGATAGAGCACAGATTATTATTAATGTCTTCTACGAAAATTTAAAAACTATATCGTGTTTTAAGTATTTTTGCAACAAAAAATATTATAGAACCATCAAGTGGTAATTTTGTCATGACAAGAATCTTTCTATAAAACTGCTGCTTCTGTCTTTAAGCCAGCCCACTTTCTGCCACTACCGTATTTTTAATAGTCCACTGGCTGACTCTTTATTCTTACTACTTTCTCATTATAAAGCTATGGGGTAATAATGATAGTAATATAAAGGCTGCTGATGCAACAGCAGCGATAAAAGCAATATGGAAGAGTAAACAATAAGGTCCATTTCAAAAACAGAAGCTAAAAAGTGTAAGACTAAAAAATTGAAGAAAATTGCAGAGCCTGGTTTAGGGGATGATGGCGATGACGATGACGGAGATAGAGAAAGAAAGGTAAAAAAATGCGAGCCAAGCATACCTGAATTACTCATTGTCGTGTTGCTGATGATGGTGTTGATGGCAATCATATCTTACAACAAAAAGACAAGTTCAGTGTACTACGCACGGTAAAATCAAGCAAGCAAGGAATTATTATTTTTTCGGCAACAAGCAAACCTTTTAAGCATTTTTCTCATAATTTTTAACTAAGCATTAGCTGCTTTTACTGTTGTTTGCCTCATTGCGTATTTCTTAGTAATTTTGAAGAAACCGATATTAATTATCAGTGCAATGATGAGAATGATAGAATTAATGCATAATATGCCTGCTAGTTTTGAATCTGCCACTGAATTGTACTTTGGACGTCATTTAAACAAACGAAAATCATCTCATTATAAGTAACCAGAGATTAGTAAATAAATGCTTTGATTTATGAGGAGAAGCAAATCATTTCAAAGAATTTCCAAATATGTTTTTGTTAGACATTTACCTTTGAACATGGACACTTGATATAATAAACAACAACAACGTTAGTTACTGGTAATAAGATTAAACCGTTGGTACGTCACTTTATAAAATTACTACAAATCGGGAGTAGTTTTGCCTTGACATTAAATCAAGCTCCTGTGCTAATGAGCTTACTCAAGTATTACATAAAAACGTATTCCCCATTATTACCATCCCGCAATGTTGTGTAGACTTATCAAAATACATCATTTATAACGAAGACAATATAAAGCTAACGTATCTACTTATTATTATTTATGCATAATTTTTACCCGTGAAATGATTAACTGTCATTGACATTAAAAATTTTGCTAGAAAAAAAAATTTTAAAAAGTCAAAAATCTTAAGTGCATTACCTATATTGCAACAGACAGCTTATTTTGCATTACTAAGTAAGACCATAACCTTGTTATTTTGCCAGAGCGAATAAAGTTGTGGCCGGACAATGTAATAAAAATCGAAGCTGTTGTGAAACGAGAGGAGGCGAGCAAATTAAAGAGCATAATATATATTTTTTCAGAATGTGGATGAATCTTCTAATGTTCTTCATGAAAGAAGTAATGCTTTGATACATCCTGTAACAATTTAAATGAGTGTAATTTTACCCTCTCTCATTTTAGTCTTCCTCTTTGTTCAAAACAGAGTGGTCAGTTTAAAAAAGAGGTAAAAAAATTTGCATCGTCCTTTGGAACAAAAAATGTTCTCTACATTACATTTGCAATTGAATTACAACATTTACGTTTGTAGGCTACGCTAGGAAAAAATCGATAACATTTTTGATTCGCAAGTTGAAGGGAGACTTGAGAGAGAGAGTTAATATGTTTGATGAGACGGCGCTGAAAGTAGTTTCATTATGACAAGTATACTACCAACCAGCCAAGCAAGTTAAGTTGCCCCAGCATATCAGCTAGAAAGGGAAGATAGAATAAAGCAATGTCTTTTGTCGCGTCTCCGTCATTCTGTTTGTTACGGAGACTACAGTGCAATTTGACTGATCTTTCTTTCCCACTCCTACTGTCCAAATAGCTTTCTTACTTTTCTCTCATTTTCTGCTTGCATGGATGCTGCGACGATGGCAGCAAAAAGATAATAATAAGAAAATGTGGATGATGATGGCGATGATCACGATGGTAAATGGAAAAGAGTGGAAATGGGAATAGCGATAGGTTGGGAATTTCAATCATCACCACCACCATATAGAATCATATCCAGGACCAGTGTCCTCATGAACATCGCGTAATCAGCAACAGCGTAGATAAATATTATCATGGTGGATGTACGTATAACATGTATACATTGTATTATATAAAATTATAATATTATTATTTGCAAGGAAGATGTGCAAGCAAAAGAGAAACGTTAGAAGAAAGGTTTGTGGAAATTCATTTCGTGCAATTTTACAGGTAGTCTAAGAAAGACTAGGATGTATGCATTAATATTACGGATAGATAGATAGACTGACTTTCTTCAACTCCTCACACAAGATGAGATAAGGATGTACGAGTATTTGTGCATTCATATGAGTCAGTCTATCTATTCATTGTTCACTTTCTTTCTCCACTTTACGCCATAAGTTTGTAACGTAGCCCACGTTTTCCTCTTAGCGTACCACTGAGACCATTTTCTACTGTCTAGAAAAGGTTGTAAGTCGTACAAAAGACAAATGTAAAGTGACTTAGAGCTTTGCAGCAATAGCTAGCTGCAGCAACCACTTCCTTTCTTCTACTATTTTCTTTACTTCTTTTTAGCTACCTCTACACGGCTTTCTTTCTCGTTTCTGTTTTATTTTAAAGAAATACTTTTCTTCGGAGGAATTGCCGTCACCTTTTCAAATTTCTTTTTTCTTTCTCTCCTGTAACCCGTGTGCGTTTACGAACGAATCTAGCTTGAGAAACTATCTGTATATGTACAGCAAAGCTTCCATCGTTCATCACATAAAGCCTTTTGGAATTACACCTGTGCATACAAGATTGCATAACGAACAAGCAACGGTACATCCTCCTCAAGACGTACACACTATGCTCATGTTGATCACCATAATAATATGACATCAGCTAACATTTATCTAGCTCTACAGTTTTAAGTTAAGTTACATCAAGGGGGAACCGAAGTGGATTCATATTACTTACACCGCACTCTATCTCCTTCGCCTTTTCGACTTATTTTGTTTTATTCTTTTAGCTAAAAAGTATAAATTTCTTTTTTTCTCTTTCTAAAAAATCTGAAAAGTTCACAAATCACAAATGAGCAAGGTAGATAGATTCATTCAGCTTAAATCTCAAGTGGTATTTTATTTCGTAGCCACGCACGTCATAATAAAAAGTTTTGTGAATGACGAAGGATAGCGCTACTTGCTGTTTGCAAAAATGTAGCGTAGAATATTATAATAATACCTATGTGCTTTTTTATCTCCATTCGTCTATTAACAGCTCTTTTCTCCTCGTCTCTGTTCAGTACATCGTTTTGTATAATTCATAGTGATACCGTGACTTATTGTAGATGCCGCAATGACTGCTCTGAAAGGCTCATCTTATCATTATTGCTACTGATGATGACAGAAAAGAATAATAATAATAAAAATTCTTATTATGTAGTTCATTTTAACTTACCTATATAATATATGTGTATACATTTATGCAGTACTTGATACGCTTGACAAGTGAAACTCAAAGTAGAAAGCTGGACTTTTTTCCAAAAAATGCAAACTTTTCCACTACATCCTCTCCTCATCTTTATCGTCATCCATTTACCTTCTTTTCTCTGCATCTCACTTTCGTTTCGACTTTTTCTCTCTGTTGCTATTTTATTCCACCATACCACCCAATCGGCATGGCTTTTATGTTTTTTATTCCTATACTGACATCTGCTACATAAACGTGCGTATACTTACTTCTTATAAAGGGTGTTTCTCGTAGCTTCATAGCTCTTAGTTTTGTTGATATACTTTGCATAATATTTATGCATGTATCATTATTACGGACATAAAAATTGTACATTTGCCATGCATTATCCGTTCACATCCGCATATTATCTCCATTTTTCTATCTTTTTCCTTTCTTTCCTTCTTTCTCTCCTTTTCTCTCTTACTCATGCTCATTTTTATAGAAAAAAGCCTTTTGCCTTTGTAGTTTTTTTCCTTGACATTTTCTATTTTTTTTCGTGAATGTTGCTGATACCATTTCATAAGACAATATTTTATGGTCTTCCATCTTTTTATTCTTTTATATTTCTCATACATCTTTCATATAGGAAAATGGCATGCAGATTACCTCAGTCACTCCCTGCAGCATTACGACTCCACACTTGGAATACATAAGACGTCATTACGGATTCCGTATAAAATATATCGCATGTGAGGAGTATGGATTGATAATAGTGAGTGAAGAAGTAAAATAGAAGAAGAGAAAAGTTAAAAATGTACTCGCACAATTCATGAGACTGCTGCTGCAGCGGCAGCAGCATTAGACTTAGATTTTTTCCACTTTTTGGGTGTTTCTTCCTATTTCATATTGCCATGATGGATGATGATATGCATAAATAAAAAGATGAGAGTGGTGGATGGTCTACAACAAACTGACTTTGTTTCTAAAAAAATATTTGGTGCTATGTAGGACGGCTTGTTTCTGAACAATTTTTAATACTGTTTTGAACGAAGCAAAAAACGAGTTTAAATATTAATATTGAATAAACACGGAATTAATATGCGAAAATTTTTATGAAGAATATAATATCTAGAGCAAAAGCATTTAAAAGCTTACCAATAAAATCTTAGCAGTAGGAAGTTAATAATCTTAATATATTATTGCTTACAAAAGAAAGAATTAATTGTAACAAATTTGGTACTACTCAATCATATTTAAAGTAAGTTTTGTTCTTGAATATATCATCGTTCCGATCAAAAGACTTTAAAACATTTTGGACCTTGATTTTGTTGATGCTGTGCTGTATTGTATAGTAACGAGTATGGCATAATATCAGCAGATTTTTATTGCCGAAATATTACGAATCAAAATTCGCCTCAGCGAAAGCGTTATTTTTTACAAAAAATCATTTGTATGAACACAGTAAACTTTATTATTGCAGTAATAATATTATCCATACTTGAGAGCATGTCAAGAACAATAAAGATTAGGTATAAAAAACTGATTTTATTATTGCCTGGCTGGCTGGCTGCTTAGTAAAGCGTGTCATCCTCCAACCCAAAAATCAAGTGGCCAATCCGAGTAAAAATTCTTTGGTTCAGTAAACACCCTGGATGGCTTGGCTGGAAGAATAATACATTATATAAACGCTTTGTAACTCTCTCTCTCGATTCCACAACATTTTACCTCATTTATTAAACTTTTCTACTGTTTCTGCTTACGCCGATGAAATAGATAGCAACCTTGCACCAATACTAAATACATGGACAAGCACAAAATTTGTTTCATCCCTTTTTAGACGATTTCTGATTCTGTCGTGCAATAATCCAGATATACTCAATATTTTTTGTTTCTCATTAAATTATAACCACCCCCATCGCCGCTGCTTTGTTTTTTGAGCACGAAGACTATGAAGCAAAGCGCTTGTTTTCATTCTTTTTACTTCACCTTCTTGGAGGGACGCTGACGCTGCTGCTATTGCTTCTGATGATGATAATATAATGACGACGACGACGATGCGTCTGATGATGATAATGATGCGCTTAGACAAAAATCATGCATCAAATTTTATGTTTGTACTTTACACATGTTGTGTATATCTTAAGTACTTCTCTAATTTCATATGGAACTCATTGTTCTGGAACGAAAGCTTCTTTTTAAAAAATCAGACAGAATACTTATATATATTTTTTACTGGGCTTCTTCCTTCAAACGAACGCTTTTTTCTTCCTTTCTTGCATAAAATTACAATAATAATTACCCACGTTTACTTACAACATCCACAAAGAAGAAAATGAAAAGGAACAGGAAAGCAATGGTAATAAATGTTACGTGTACATTTATTACTATTATCCCTCTAGTCATAGCTCTTCTAGTAGTACTAATGATAAAATGCCGAAGAAGAAGTTTTAAAATTTTAATCTAATGTTATGTATCTCATTTTGTTATGTTATTATATGCACAATCATTTATAGATTTTTGCGCTTAGGTACACACAAAAGCATACACACATCTGCAATTTTTATTTACCAACATAATAAAAGCAATCACCATTTCTCCATATTGCCTACTCAAGTAGAGATATATTTTTAAAAAACTAATAAAAAACCTAAAACAACAACTCAAGCTTAGAGAAAAATTAAAGATTTCCCTACTACTCCATTAAAGCAGGAACCGACGCCGTCATTACGACTCTTGGAAGAAAAAATATTATATAAACCATAAAATTTAACTTGTATAAAACTATTCGACCAACAACAACAACAACAGCAGCAAACAACAAGAGCCAGAACCACTCAAGAATTAATAAATAATGTTTTCTATTTACATCAAATATATTATTTCTATACGTGAGAAAAAACAGTTGGATTAAACAAATAAATAAAACTATGTAGATTGCAGACTGCGCCACCACCACCACCATCATCAAAGTATTTATATAGACTTCGTTTTAAAAATAAAATCCGAATATACAACTTTGGAGAAGATATAGCTTTGATGATGCTGCTGCTATAGCTGCTGATGATGATGATGCCATTGTGCAATAAACTCACTGGAGCGGAGAACGATGGGAAAACATCATGGTCATTATATTACAGAATGAAGAAATGAATAAGAAAAGCTTTTTGGCTGCTCTTGATGATACTGATGATACCCCCTTTTTCTCTCTCCATTCGGTGATTATTCATTGGATTGATGAAGAAGGAAGAGGACGATACAATGCATGTACGGTTTTTTATATTTTATTCCTTTTTCTACCTTTTCGTCTTTTTGTCTTCAATTTAGATTTAGATATTTTGCTGGAAACTTACTGAACGAAAATAAATGATGATGATGACGATGAAGGTTGTGTGCATGAGTGAGAGTTAACTTTGTAGAAGAGTTTTGTAGCCCTATTTTTGTTAAGGAATCTTCTTCAGTCGTTTTTTCTCTCTCTCTCTCTTTGATATGATGGTGGATGGTGGAGGAAGAGTGGTGGCTTTTTTTGATAACAATACGACACAATATATTTTATAGATTGGCCGTAAAATTTGTTACAAGAGACTGAGAATGTTTCTTGAATCTTTGTATGGGCTGCACAGATTTATTTAAATTTGTCGTTATCCTTCGTTTTCCCCCTAAAAGTTTTTTCTTGAAGACGTTTATTTTTTTTCCGTGGTGATATTATTATATATAGTATTGTATAAGCCTTTCTTTTAGTAGGCTCCCCCATCTTATTTAAAATCATTGAAGAAGCCATTGCTAATCAAGTCTATCTAATTCAAGAAATGCCATAATAATAATATATAGGAGATAGACGGTCATGGGAGCTGAACTTGTGAAAGAAAAATTGTGCATTGCACTCACTAACTACTACTGTTCTATGAAGTGCACAGAACACGCTCACCAATAAATACTGCAAATGAACAAAAAATGACGTTATTTTTGTGTTGCTTGGTTGTAACTTTAACTTTGACTTTTCATTGCTGTTGCTGCCACAATTGCCCTACACAACTTTTAATACCTTTTTTCCTACATGTAAATATAGTGATGATAATAATGATGATAAGAGAAATAAAAATTGTGATAGATGAAGAGGATGATCAAAATTACAAAGAAAGAAAAGAAAAAGTTTTACGTAACTTTTATTTATTTCCACGCAGCAGCAGCAGCAGACAATCAGAAATATTATATCCATCTACCTGAACTGCATTTATCTGTAATGTCGAAGAAAAATACAATGTTTAATAATAAAAAGCGATTCCATTGGAAGCCATTTTTGTGCTGGATTATACACGGCAATAAAGTTACACGGTTGAATTCCATTACCACGACCATCACCTTAAAATATCTATCTGTCTCTCTTTCTCTCTCTCTCTCTGTACTTAATTCTTCTTTGGAGACTGATGTTGATGATATAATGACGGTGCGGTGGTGGTGGTAGTAAAAGAGAAGCACTGTAACTTACTGTGAGACTACCCATAATAATATCTATCAAAAATGGTACAAAAATAGCATAAAAATCGATGCTGCTGTTGTTGTTGTTGGAAATGAGAAAAGGAGCACAGGTGCTTATTTAATTTTTCTTTAAAAAATTAATAAAATCAGGTTTTTCTTTACATAATATTCCATCGCGCATCGCCAGCCAGTAATCCCAGTATTTATGTATGTATATATAAAATATTTATCCAATTCGATGCAAAAGTATTAATCCTTTTTGGATGGAATTTATTGTAGTAGAGCAACAAAATGTTTGGCTTCTGCAGTAATAATGACGATGATGATGATGATGATGGCGATGTTTTGGTACTTTTGTTCCAGACGACTGAGTTTACATTGTAGTATGAACGAATGCAGTAGTGATGGTGGTATAGAGGAGTAGTAGGTGTATATGTTATTATGTATGATTGCAATCAGGCTACTATAATAATGATTATAAAAAATTTCCTCTTGTACAATTTCAGATTATTTATCTCTTGTATTCATTACGTAATTTAAATTCACTTGTACAACTTTTCTTAGCATTTTACCGATATTCCCAAAATACACATTTCAAAGTTTTTGTGCTGGTTCTTGTTTCTTCTTGGATGGAGTTCTTCTTGTGTTACATCTAATGCTAGATGAATTTGTAAAAACTGATAAAAAATATTATTACGATTACTTGAAAAATTTACTTGTTCAGTTGAATAACTTGAGAAATCGATTCGAAGAAAAAATAAGATTGTTTGTTCATTTTTTTAGTTTTTGGCTTATCTTCCGTGTTTAACATGTGGCTTTCGTCTCCCTCCTGCCAGCCAGCTGCAACAAAAATAATAGAAAAAACTAATTAGAAATCTAAAAAATTCATTATTATCATTATTACGCTCATTATGACCTTGAAACTCATTGATGAAAATGCAAATTGGTTGCAAAATAAAATAATCATGATGAATGATGGTAAAGTGCGAAATATTATTACTTAAGTTTATTATGTTCGTGTATTAAATGAAAAAGAGTCTGCTGCTGTTTCTGCAGAGACTTCTTGTTTCGTGGGAGCATTTCCAGCCATACATCTAATAAAAGTAAAACCATTCATTTCATTCTTATCAAAATCACCTTTGGAATCTTCTCTGATCTTATAAAACAATAATAATAATTCGCATGGATAGACAGATCACACGTTCAATCACCGATTTTTTATTTAGAATTTTTATAAATTTTGTAAGAACAAGAATGAGGAAGGAATTCTTAAACATTATAATTGTTGCATAATAATTCTCTATAAGTAAAGCTATTTATAGCCATTTTATCTCCCCTCCAGTCATTGATTTTTTAGTAAAAATTTGAAGAAACAAACCATCGTAATTTTTCACGTATTCATTCTTGTTTTTCTGCAACCTAACCTAAGCAAATCATTTTATTGAAATATTATTTATATTATAAAGGCAATTTCAAGTTTTAATTATAGTAGCGCTTTAGAAACCTCTAATAAAAATGAGTAATTAGGTGGAGACTGGCACAAGACAAAAAAGCGAAACATCCTGATTAATAGCAGCAGCAAAATAGTGTACTATTATTTTTTCTGAGGAAAACCAGAAGGGTCAGTTTTATTAGAACGGAGGAGAAAAAAGAGAAAAAGGTGAATAGGTAGGTAAATAGAATCAAAAGTAAGTGGATTTTTTAACACACAATTTACAGGCAAAAAGGCAAACGAAATGGAGAGTTATTCTGGCAAGTGGATGCTGCTATTGTTGTTGCTGCTGCTGCTTTTGTTGTTAAAGTATTTGTTGAAAAAACAGACAGGAAAAATATATTAAAAACCGGACGGTGGTGAGCAAGAAAAGAAAGGGAGAGCTACATGGAATAATGTACTCTCTTTCTGCTGATATATTTTAAGGTATATGGAACACATCTACAAGTAAGGAACAGTAACACTGTTTTCTTACTAAAAAAGAGTAACAGGAACGAGCAAGAAAAGAGGCTTTTCTCTTTCTGCCGAGACAATTGCAAGTTGCACCGAGAATTATAGTGCAGCAGCAGTTTTATTATTTTTTGATGCAGTAATACGAGCAACAGCAGTGGTAGGGAAACTAATATAATATTCTGCGTATTGCACATCACCACTACCATCAACACATCACTTGTTCCCATTTTTCTCATACTTAAGTAACTTGTTGGTTAGCTATTATGCGTTATGCACTGCTCGTGTAGGTATGCGTTTTCCTCGTTCTTTTTCCATCCCTTCGGTTCGTTGTTGTAGTAAGTTTAAGTTACCACACGAGTTTTTTAAAATTCCGGAATCTAAATTCAAGGCGTAATTTCATCATGAAAACCCAGCAGCAGCAGCAGCAGCAGCAGCAGAAGCAAGTTCACTTGTTTGTACAGAAAGCTTTTTTCCTCATATAAAATAAAAGAAGAGCAGAAGAAGTTAGTAAAAAACGAGAAAAGATAAGCTTACTAAAAAACATGATGCAAGTGAAAAAACCGGATGTGCAAAATGCAACTAGACATTAAAAATGTACATAATATTAAATTTCTAGAGTACGTTTTATGCAACTTTACTGTTGTTGTGGTGCTATTGTTGTTGTTCTTCTTTGTTGGAATAAATGCGAATGCGAAGCAAGATGCAATTAAAATGCACTGTAGCAGAATAACTTTTGTGAAAGGAAGAGAGGCGAGTGAGGTTTGTGGTGGTGGATCATATGAGGAGCGAGCGTGCTTCTTTCATATTATGTAATATGTAATAAACGCATGCAACACACAGTATAAAAATAACAATGCAATGCGTGTTTTAGATCCCAAGGCTAAAATGCACTTTTCTGCAATGATAACGACGTTTCTGCTTTTGCTGATGATGATGATAGCGTGGAAGAGGAAGTAAATGGGAGACTGAAATGAAAATGTGTACGCATTATATATGAACTAGAATATGAAATGATCTAACAAAAGGCAATTACAAGAATTTCAAATTTCACCATGCTACTACTACTGCCTGTAGCTTAAAGTGAGCTACTTTACTTTATACTTACGCTTTTACTTTACTACCCCTTACACTGTGTGTAGGTTATTAATTCTGCTTTTATGTAACCGCGCAAGGCTCCACACTTTGTAAGAATAGCAGCACACGCCAAACTAGAATTTAGATAAATGTATTCAGAGGGAAAGGCAAATTGCTTTCTGCTTTTGTTATGTTAGAGTCTTGGTGGGTGGTGGTGGTATCTGATATTATATGCACTGGCTAGTTCTGAAGTATGAAAAGGCAAAGCATAAAATTTATAACACTGACCAATATATTCAACTTTTTGTGGGTGAAAACATTTCTGCGCACAGCATACTTTATAGGATAACGGAGGGAAAGAGAGAAAGGAAAACGGAGAGAGGAAAAGAGAGAAAGACAGAAGATGCGAGAGGACCACCGCATAGCCACTAAATAATAATATGAGCTCTGTGCCATTTTCATTGTAAGTAAGTTCCTTCCCCAAATTGTTCTGTGCAAGTTTTCTCCTTCGTTATTTTATAGAGGGAGTTTTGGCTATTTACTGAGAAAGTTATAGCAGGATAAAGAGAGAAAGTGATAGAGAGAGAGAGAGAGAAAGAGCGTAACGCTGGAAGAGGGAGTAAAGGGAAGGGAAATGCATTAAATTGCAAGGCAATGAAAGTAACAAGGAGAGAGAGAGAGATGAGGAGTGTGCGAGTGCTTACCAAGATAATGTTTCTGGAAGTGAGTTGCATTGCATAATATGAATTTGGGGAAAAGAGGGACTGTACTGTGGTTTTGTATGGAAATCTTTATTACTGTCCTACTACGACAGCAACTCTCTGCGAGCATCTGTTGATGTTCCTTTCATTCAAGGAAGTAGAGTGACAGAGTAATAATATTAAGCATCTCTTTCTCTGTTACTCTGAATGAAAGAGCAACAAACGAGCTACCGTCCAGTGCAAGAATAATGCATAAAACAACTTATGCGAATATAATGCATAAAAACAAGCACTGGGGAATTATAATGTGCAAAAAATTTATTCTTCGTGAAAAATGGTTTGCACAGTGAATTCGTTAGAGTTGAAATGCAAATAGTATGTTATGCGTTGCTGCAGTTAAGAAAGGTCAACTAATGAATATGAAAATGTAAACTCTAAAATCTCTAGAAAACGAAACAAAAAGTTTGTTGGGGTAATGTGAAAAATATTCAGCAAAATTTTGAATACTTTCATACAAGAATTGCAACAGGTTTAAAATGCTTATAAAATTCTATCACCCAGTATTTTGTGTACGGGTGGCGGTAATTCATTCTCCGGAGGTAATCTCAAAATGCACACATTGTTAAGGGGAAAAGGGAGCTTAAAAATTGGAATGCAATCGACACGTTTCAATATTCGTTTAACGGGGTTGTTATGGATCGTAAAAGTTTTGTTTATGTCTCGTTTTATCATAATATCCAACTTTATGCTGGCGATGATGAACTCATCGGCTTACATGTTGCAGATACGTCAGTAGAAATTGCTTCAACAATTTAAGTACTTTTATAGCATAAGTTGGCATTTTTGTCTAATCTATATTGCCAAATTAGTATCTGAAAGAATTCGATAATCCTTTCTTCGAGTGAGGTCAGAAGTCAAATGTTGAAGCATTCAAACTGTCTTTTAGATGCTCACTTACGATTAAAGAAAAGTACCTTATCATTACCACCATCGTTGAATCCAGTACAATAATATCGCTTCTTTCTTCCCTAATCCGAAATTTACGATCCGATAATATTCTTAAAGAATAGTAAAAGCAATGCAATGCTCAACTCATCTTCAGTAAACAAATATTTTCATCAAGACTGTGAAGAGTGAACAAAAATTAGATCCAAATAATTACAAAACGCTTTAAATAAATTTCATTATAAAAATAAAACATGTTTATTTAAAGGGCAAACAACTAGGATGTTTTACACAGAATCTTGCAAAGTTGCAAAACTATTGATCGTAGAAACTTACCTTTTATTTTTATGCATATAAATTTTAATTGTTATTGCTGGCTGCTGCTGCATTACATAAAAATACAGACTGGTTGGGTGGTATTCTACTCAGACGTTGTAGGAGTTTATAATGTTATCAATGTTGGTTAAGATGATATAGGTGGTGATGGTGGTAATGGTTCTAAAATGCATGTCATGTCATCGTCATCATCATCATCATCAACAACATCGCCGCCAGAACAGAACAACTCACACTACCAACATTACCACTTAAACATACATATACGCACCTTCCTCTACCAACCAACCTACCTATTTGACTTACTACAATAACAACCACCTTCAACCGATACTCTTCCAAGCAGAAATATTTATCTGTAGCATTTTGCAAAGCATCATTATTATTATGCGTCTATCAAACATCAGAAACCGACCAGCCAACCATCACCGACAACTTAAGCTTGTCTTTTGAAACGAAACTCTTACTATAAAATATGTTGCCAAAGTAAATTGCTAATTTAAAATCAAAATGGGGAAATTAGTATGGGTGAGTATAAAATTACTTCATTCCAACAACATAATAGCTTCTTTTAATCACGTTTTAAAAAAGTGTTGCCCTGCTTCTGTAAGTATTGTTTTTTGCAACAATGTTTTCCAAAGTATTTTAAGGCACAACGATAAAGCCAGTTATAAAGATGTATGTGTATGGCAACAGCTTAAAAAGTTTCTCGACCAATGCACCACTTTTCGATAAATTCTTCAGTAAAAGTTTGGAGAAAAAAATCAGATAAGAATAGATAATTCTGCAAATTTATAATGAAGAATCTGCAATTTACTCATTTCTCAATGATTGCTTTTTGCTAAAGCTTAATGATGATAAGAGTGAGCAAGCCAGTTGCATGGAGTGAGCACCAACAAAACAAAACAAATCACGTTGAATAATACCGAGCAGAAATTAGAAGAACAAGTATTGCTCTCGAGTATAATAATAATAATAAAGTTATTTGTTTATTGTGTGCTTGCTTATGGGAAGCAAAAAGCAACATTGCATGAAAATCCAGAATTATCCTTTAACAAGGAAATGTTATGTAAACGGTGGTACGAGGAAATCGGTTCTGTTCAATACACGTTTTGAAAAAAAAAACATTTTCTGAAATGGTGCATTATTTTGTGGGTCGTCAACGTTCAAGCCTAGGCTAAAGTTTTCACCTCTTCCTTGAGTAAGTTTTTTTTAAATGAAAAAAAAAACAGCTAGAAGGGGTTGAATTGGGATTAGAAAAGAAACAAATTATATATAAAAACATGAGGGGAGAGTGATGGTTTCTTTTTTTTATTTTTGAAAGTCATAAAAACCTACATAGCTTGTTTCAGCTCACACAACATAATTTTATAACACAATAACAATTTAATTGCTGTCATTCATTAAAAATGGTTTTGAAAAAATATATTAAGTCGAAATCGATTACATATCAGTTTTATAAACTTAAAAAATGGCACAGTTCATAATTTTGTATTTTGATTTGAAAGAATCTCAATGTACCCCTGAGATGACTCCGTTCGTTCAGCTCTGGAATGAAGCAAACATGATACATATACGCAAGGATGCAATAAAAGCTTCGATGAAGAATCAATATTTTGCTCTGAGCCAATCAAATGCTACTTCAGTATACATACTCAAAAGGCAAAACAATATTGACCAGCTTTATACAACGACAATGGGAAAATAAAGGATTCTCAATAAAATTGAGACTTCAAGCTTAAAGCATGATCATCATAACATAGCGGACATATATACGTCATAAAGGTAAAGCCCGAGTATTTTTAAAAGGAAGAAGAGCTCCTTCAAATATTACAGGATGAGTAGCATTATTATTATTATCATCGTCATCACCGCCACGGCCGCCAGTATTGTGAAGATCAAGCACACGAGCGAGCAACCTTAAAACAGGGAAAAGAAAGAGCGAGAGCAGTAATATAGCGGCAGTAGTGGAGAGAAGCAGTCGAACATTTTCGTCGTAAAAGTGGAGAGCCAAAGCATCGCTGCAGCAGCAGCGGCAGCAGCAACACATCACATCAAGCAATATTATACTGATGTGTATGGAGTAGTGGAGAAACCGTCTTGGGTTTGGTTACCAATCCTCCACCCTTTTGGGTCGGACCGAACCTCCAATCCGGGAATCAATCCGGACGCAAGGCATGCGCCCGGTTCGTATTTCCTATAGACAATTCCTGATCAGATCGAATGATCGGCCCCTCTTTCTGTCTTGTACGTACACTCTCTACAGCAGCATCCAGATCATTCAACAAAATCAGCCAAGGGGACCGGGGGTCGGTGAAGCAAAACCTTGCATCTCCGTCGTCTCTCTTTCTCTCTCGCTCTTCTCCACCTAGAATACAATCTATACAGTCTTTTTTCACATTTTCCCTTGTACATCATTCGTTTTTGGGTGCTCATTCAGTCAATACTCACAACAACAGCTAACCTTTTTGTATCATCCTTTCACGATCATCCACCACCAACACCACCAAACAACAACGTCTGTCTGCTGCATAATGTTCTTTTTTCTCCTTTTCATAATACACATTTTGAATACGCACTCACACACCAATAACGCAAGCAAACCCTTTCACGACGATAATAATAACGTAGTATACGTACACGTCGAACCTTTTTAAAAACCCAGAGCGATCCATACCTAATAAAACATTACCATCCGTATTTTCCCTTTTTATACTTACCCCTTTTCAATCCATTCGCACCACGTATTATTATGCTCCATAGAAAAAATTGAATTGAATCCATGTATTGCTTTCTGCAGCTTTTTCTCGAAAAAAGGAAGGATCAAATGGAGCAGCAGCAGAAGAGCAAAGCAATATTAAATGCTGCTTCTACTTCTTCTTCAGCTTCTCTCTCCTCTTTGTCGATCTCTTATTTCTTATTTGATCATTTCTCTGCTCCTTTCTTTTCTCAGCTCTATTCTGTATTATTTCTCCAATAAAATGTATAAGATGCGATTAAGCTGCATCATAAGAAAAAGGAGCAGAAAGAAGAAGAGGAAAAAATCTATAAGACCGTCGTCGTCGCTCCTCTGTACAATAAAAGCAGACACGTAAACACACGTGAAGATATATCTTGTTGTGTTTTTCAAACACCACACACATTTTTACTACTACATAATACAATATCACAAAAGAGTAAGAGGAGAACCCTCTCGCTCTTCTCGCAGCAATTCTCTCGCTCGCAAGTAAGAAGTAAACTCAACTCGCAACAGGAGCAATAGCAAAAGCAATTCGTTATATGATATGTATTGCATTGGCTTTTTTGCCTCATCTGAAAATATAGAAAGGCTGCTGAGCTGCTGCAAATAGAAATTGAGAATTCGAAAGAGAATTTCATGTACTGTTTTGTATTTGAACTTGTATAATATTAGGTTGGTGGTGATGGGAATGGGAAGAATTGAGTTTCTTACGTAGCTCTTTTCTATACTGATTCCCTCGTTTGCGTTTGGTTTGCTTCTCTCTGCTTATAATGATGATGTTGCTTTTGCTGCTTAAAAACTAAGCGTAGCTCTTGCTTGCTCTTCTGTGTGTGGAAACCCTATTGACAACCCTACTTACCCTATCCAAACCTCAGTTCTCTACTTCACACCGAAGTAAAATCATGTTCAGTTCCTCACTTCTCTCTGCTGCTGCTCCTCTTTTTTTTGCACACGAACAACAACAAAGTAACAACACTCACGCAACGCATTTACAACATTGCATTGTTATTATTGCTTTTAAACACAGAAACGTAACGTAATAAGAAAAAGGATGAGGGCGACTTTCTGAAGAAGAAGAGGAAGAAGAAAAAAGCACACGGGTGACACAATCCCTCAGTCCCTCTCTATCTCTCCCGGTTTTTATAATATTAAATCCACTTTCTCTTCTTCAATACTACTTTACAGGGGCAGCAAGCAAACGATCTGCTGCTTTCACTAACTTTTTCTTGTCATTCTTCTCCATGATCAAATGAACGAACGAAGGGTAGGTTGAGAGAGAAAAAAGAAAGGAAGTGTCCTCCTCTAGCATGTATTTTACAACAGTGAGAAAAGCAAGTGTGTGGAAGTAAGTGAGTTGGGTGAAAGACAGAAATGAAATGATCGTCTCCTTTTTCTCAGACGAAAAACTTTAAGAAACGATCATCATCGACGACGTCGTTCACTTTTCCCTTATAATAATTTCAACTTTCTTTCCCACCACCGTCATTATCGTTTATATATTGTCGCAGGACAAGTGCAGTTCTCAATCTCATTAATACTATATTGTTTGTATTATCGTGATTCAAAATTGTTCTTCAAATGACTGCAATAATTGTATAATTACAAATAAATAAATCAATTGCATATATAATTGCAAAAAAAAAGAATTAAACGGAAACCATCATCATCGGCTTTTGGGAAATTGACTTTTTTATTCGGGGGTGGATAAGACGACTTATGTTGGTCATGTAAAAAAAGTGAACGATTGTGGAAAGTGCTTGAGATTTTGTGAAATAAAAATAAAAAAGTGTCAGTTTAAATTTACAATGAACAGGATAATATTAAGATTATGATGCAGAACTCCATGCTTTGACTTTTAGAAATATATTATAGCATTCCTTTTTAATTATTGTTGAATATTGTCAAGTGAACTTTACTGTTGTAGAATACAGAATAAGGAAGACAAAACTGCCAGTTTTTTTGTGCAAAAGTTATTTAACGAAAAAGAGGAAACTATCAGTATTTCAGAAAATGTATTAGAGCTGAGCTATAAAATAGTAAGTAAGTTTGTTTAAAAATAAATTTATTTTTTCTCTATATAGTAGTAAAGTACATGATTTAGTAAACCAACAAGTGATTAAGTGCGGCTTTGTTTCTAGAGTATTCGCGTCTTATGTAGAAATATTAATATCTTTCTACTGAAGCTAAGCAGAAGGAAGTTGCATCAAACTTCCCATGCATGATATGATGTTATTATTATGGTTTATGAGGCTAAGGCTGATGCTCCTTCTTAAAAACTCTGCCTGTTAGATTATTCACGTTATTCTCAAATCGCCCTGGAAAAGCTTTCCAGAGGCACACATTATATTACACAGTGCAAGGAACTCGCAAGCAAAGACGACGGCGACGGCTCTACGCAAAACATGCGTGTGCCTCCACCCACAATAGTAGCTCTGCTCATGATACGAACAAAGTTTTTCTGTTCCATGAGATTTTGTTTGAGGCTTTGGTATTCTTCCCTTTATTAATATGTTCTTCTCTCACGTGTCACGTTGTCACATTGCTTGTGAATTACAAAAGGTGTTAGTTTTTTAAATGGTTAAATTGTATTTACATAATGCTTCTTCAAGAATGATTAAAGTTTAACCGGGAATGCGAGTTAGTAGTAATATTTATTGAAGTTTTGTTAACCCAATCAGTACAACAAGAAAGAATCTTGTTGTGGTATTTACAAGCTTGAATTAGTAGTTGAGAAGACGTTCAAGTGTTTGCAGAGTTGTTGCACTAAAAATAAACTGTGTTTGCGCTGTCTTGTTATCTCTCTCTCTCTGGTATTGGTATTAGGCAGTCAGTTACTCAGTAGTAAAGTAAGAGTGGTAGCAGGTAGCATTGAACAAGATGATGATAAAACTAAACACATTTTTTAAACATCATCATCAGGATCGGCTCCTCTTTTAAGAGAAAAGCCGCAAAGGAAAAAAATTACACAAACACATGTCAACAGTTTTATCTAATCTGGGAAATGAGGAGTGTATCAAATATTGATGAGGATCGAGAATGATGCGAATCATCATCATCATAATGGATAACTATTATGATCGCAATGTTGCTGATTGTGAGACAATTTGTAACAATTTCACAATATTTTCTTAAAATGAGCAGCGTAACGTGGACTTTAAATTGGGTTGATATTGAAAATTAAAAGTCTTTTGAAAGATTTAATACAAAGAAACAAACAAAACATCGTTTAGACATACATGAGCATTTTATGTTATAAGGAAAATTGCAAGCCACCAATCGTAAAAAAATGAATGATGAATTGGTTAACTAAACAGTTTGAGGAAGCGCGTAAGTCAGGAAAATACAGTAGCTTGCATGAAATAAGCCAGACGAAAGTATTGAACATCTCCAATTATATTGGAAGTATTTTACAAATTGTATTGATATTTCTTCCTTCTCAAACTTCTCGTTTTTAAATAAACTTGATCGTGCCAATCACGTAATTTGGTAATGATTATTACAATAAAAAATGAATTCAGGGCGATGTGATCATGATTATGGCCCAACCAATAATCCATTTTCAATTTTATATATATCTAAAGACCAGTTTTAAGTGATAGGGAAGAATGGAATTAAGTTCTTTCCCTTTTTTTCTCTGTAACCTTTTAAATTCCACCGCTACTCTTGATCAGAGGACATTGATACGAAGCGAACTTAAGCTTTAAGCCTAATAACATCACCTCATCATCACTATCAAAAATACAAGTAATATTTAATACTTTATTGACGGATTGATCAGATCATGCTCACATTTAGTGCGTATAGGATTAATTGTTATTCTAATCTTTATTGCAAACTCTCTGGATATAGATAAAAAATAAAGTCCGGGGTTTTGTGCAGAAACGTTATTATTATTATACACGGGAATCGTAAAACTGAATAAAAATTTAACACTTTTCAGTTTTGCAAAACCCTTATATCATTTTATTACATATCGGCAAAAAAAATTCAATCAGTTTGTGGAAATTAATTAGCAGCATAATCATATACAGATAGTTGTGTTATTATTAGGACTTTTCTTACTCTAGTTGCCCACTCTCGGCCTTAATTGTTATTATATTGAGCTAAGTTTCAGTTCAGCACTCTTTGTTATGGAAAATTCCTGTAACAAACTATAAAAAAATAATCCTCCTTAAATATATTATGTAGCAGCCTGGTGGTAGTAGCTTGTTTGTGTGTACAGATGCGTATAATACGAACGTGCGTCAATTGAGTCTTTTTTGTATAAACTAGAAATAAACGTGGAAGTTATAATGATATCATCACCATCATCGTGAAACATCGCATCGTAAGAAATTCCACGGCTCATCTATTGAAAAACTTGCTCATTTTTGCAGGTAGATAGGAAAACAGATAATAAAATGGGAGTGATATCAAGTGCAGTGCAAGGCTCGTCTTATATTGTACGAATTTATAGTTTAGAAAAAGAGTTATTCTCCCTCCTAATATCTTTCTTCTACTCTAAAACATTAAAAAACCTCGCACTTGCACATCGTAAAATCGTTTTATATAATATACTGATATTGGTAGGTAGTGTCTGCATATTTATAGCAAAATGATAGGAAGCTTGAAGATATTGCATGGGAAAATGGTTTTTGTTCTGTAAAAAGCTATTTTGGGTTTAGCCATTCTACCATAAAGCTAGAACAGATTGTGAATTTATTAATCCATGATTTTGATTTGACTTTTAATTCTTCCTCATATTCGATTTTTAATCACGCTTTGATCTCAATAAAAATTTAAAGCATGAGAATTAACGAAGCATTATTAAATAGTTTCTGCCTGGAGTGACTTGGCTTTTTCCTTCTATACGTTTTTATTGAAAATAATAATGTAATAAAAATAATGGTGTTTAGCATGAATAATTACTACACATGCCAAAACTTTATTCCATCATTCAAGTTAGGTTTTTTACTTAAACTGAAACGTACTATACGTAATTATAAATTATATGCCTAAGCATATGTTAAACCGTACAAAAACAAAATCTTTGTTTAATGAAATGAAGGAAGTGATCAAAACGAAGTTATGTTATAATAATATCATAATTATTATTAAAATTCCAGCTTTAATTACATCCATACAAGAAGATAATAGGTATAAAGAATAAATTAATTTGAGATATTTTTGATGAATGGATGGTTTTTTTTTGTAGAAAACAAGAACAAAATAGAAAGAATCTCTCATTCATACCATTGATGATGTATGAGCTTTTGTTTAAATCGGATTTTTAAACAATATTTTTAAAATTTCAGTAGAACATCGACGAAGTGAATAGCGAAGCAAGCACTTGCAAAAAAATAACTTTTCTTCCTTGCTGAATAAACTTAACAGGTTTATGCAGTAATGTTAAGTTTATTGATGAATATTTTAGCAAAGCAATAGCAATTTAGCTAACAATTCTATGCATTCATTAATATCTGCATACGAAATCAAAGAAGGTAATGGAAATTGAGGAAACGAATGTTTCTAAAATAAAACTTTAAAACTTTTATCATCGAGTCACTCACTATAAAAACATAAAAGTCATTGTTGTATTTTAATGATAAATTATAAAAAGTCACGACAATTTGACTACTTGGTTGACAACCACCTCAATACAGAATAATATAATGTAACATCTATTTTTTATATTATTTATTCTTTTTTGTTATGATCATATATAGTGTGATCTGCAGAGAAAAATATAAGTTGGTTTGTGAAAGAGTCATGCAAATCAATCACGCACCCGCTTACACCACCACCAACATGAAAAAAATAACAAAAGATTTGCAAACAAGGATTAGACAATTATATTGAGGCAGCATAGTGGCACAAAACAACTCCTACAACAAAACAATTTTTTACATCATCGTGAAATTATTGTTATATAATATCGAAAAGTAATAATATCCAAAGAAATATTTACTATTAATAATAATCATCTTCACAAGCGAGAGATATTTCTTCAAACAATTCATAGCCATCATCAATAACAATGCTAATCAAGATAGGAATTTAATAATGACAATAATAGTAAATGATAATAATAATGAATGGCAAATGAATTTGGGTGAGGTGGAGCTACTTCTGTCATCTCAAACCATTTATTATTATTATTATTATATAATATATTTCCTTTGTCAACAAAATCGAAATTGTTTTGATGGCTTCTGAATAAATTAAACCGAGGTTGTTGTTTGTTGTTGATAAATAACGAATTGACGATGATGGAAAATAGACTTGTGAATGAATATAAAATGACATAAAATAACGCCATTCTTTTTAAGAAATGATAAGGAACAATAAAAATGATTTTCTTTCTTAGGACGTGATGAAATCAGCAATTGGTGAACAATTTTCCTTAATGATTGTTAAAACGTTATTATTCAATGCAATATTTTTAGTAGAGTCGAAGTCGAACAGTGTTTCCGTTCATTTAGTGAATGTTCATATATGTCTGTGATTAGTTTTACAACAACAATGTTATGAAAATATAAAAAAACTATTTTGGAAATTTAGCAGAGTAAATCTTTACAGTTTTATAAAAATAATACACCAGACCTATATTTATGATTTATTCAGTAAAGTGACGTAACTTTTGATTCGTCATTTTAGAAAAATAGTTAATACGTTGGTAGGTATGTTTTAATAGAAACTTAAGGCAAAAATCTCGTACCCGCCACGCTACATTTATCTCTGTCATGAAACACGGTGAATTATCTTCTTTGACAAAGCTGTAAATTTGTGATGAGTGTAAAACATTTCTTTCCTTTTAATGTAATTGTAAATAACATTTATACTAATAATACACATTATGTACTGCTGCTCCAGACCAGACTTTGTTGTGATATTGATTGAAGCAAGAAAATCGAGAGCGGTTGAATAATATTGAACCCTGTCTCCAGCACTAATATTAGGTTTCAAAAAGGCATAAATCTGTAGTAGAATTCCAGTCTGAGAAAAATTATCACGATTTTGAGAATTGTTTGGAAAATATGCTTTGTACAGCTCAATCACAAATAAGGCATATCAAGAAAGTAATTTTAAAATTAGTCCAATAATTTATCATAAAAAATGACATGGATCATATAATGAGAATTGAACTTGATCGATTTGACTCATTTCATATGTGATTCCCAGAAGGTACATATAGAACGCTTGTATACGGTAAGACTTTAAGGATAAAAGAAAATTGTAGTCGAACATATTGCAACCATCCTCATCTCATTTTCCTCCATCCAGTCAACCAGATCGTTTTCATATTCCCCCAAAAATCAAACAAGAAAATAAGCTTAAGAGCAGAACAAACGTGGTGGGGGAGAGAGGAGAGAATGAGGCAGAGAGAGCAGCAGCGATTGTGTTATTGAAAGCTTGTAAAATATATTATGTATTACGTCAAAACCGATACTCGCTCACTTTGCTTGGTGGTGGTGGTGGTTGAACAAGGAGGAAAAGACATAAACGAAAGAGCCAGAGAAAAAGAGGCATCATGCTCTAGGTCGTTGGTGGATCTCTGCAGGATTGTGGACGTCTTTGAACATGTTGTTAGCTCATAAAAATTGTAAGCAGTAGTAATAGTAGTTGAACTGAACTAGCTCTAGCTCAATCTCGTTTACTGTAACTCTCGTTCTTATAAAATGTAAAATTATCAACTCAACTTGAGAGTTCACTGCGTTGACTCTAATAATAATAATAACAATGATAACTGCTACAAAAACTTGTTGTGACTCTCTCACGCACACAACATCTAAACATGTGAATATTTTGTTGTGTAGACGTGCTCCTGTTCAAAAAGTAAAATTCGTGTAGTGGTAGTGGTCGCTTGTAAGTAGTAGCGAAAATCATATCGGAATCGGAAGGCATATAAAGAAAGAGATGATGTCGATGAAGCTTTTTCACTTGACTAGCTTTGAAACACATTTTGTCCTTTTTGCTACTCTATCGTTTATCATAAGAGGGCGATTACACGTCAATTCCCCAACCAACTCAACGCGTCTCACTCTTTCTTTCTTTCTCTGCAGTATTCAATGTTTCAAAATCCACAATTCACACACACCTTCCAAATCAAACAGAATTACACGAGCAAACGACGCGACAATGCGATTGCTGCAGCAAGAGTAGCAGCCGCAGTGGCAGGAAAACTCTGACTGCTCACTTTCCCCCAATTTTTTATCGAGTTTTGGGTGAACTATTGGATATCCTGTGTGATGCACGCCTTCATTTTACACAAGTTTTTTCCTAAATGAGGTGAAACCTTTTTCTTTCTGAATGATTTTGGGCACGAGTGAAAGAGCATGGTTGTAGTGCACCTTGTTGCTCCCTTATCCCTTTCTTTTAACATGGAATTAATCGGTTTTACGTGTTGATTTTTCCTCCAAACTTCCTTCCCTTTTTGAAATTGTTTCCTATTAAATTGTTCTCTTTTGCAATAATATCACAATCATCATCATCACCACGACATCCATTTGTTCACTAAAATGGTAATCTTTTTCTTTGAAGGTGGAGTGGAGCCGCTTAATTTTGTACAAAAAAGGAGGAAAATCCTGAATAATTTATTACATAATATAAATGCCACCTCAAATACCCTTTCTATTTTCTTTTTATGTATTTATGTATTTTTATAGAAATAGCGGAAAATGTAAAAACTTTCGATAACACTTGTTTTTGTGGCTTACCCTTACTTTTTCTTTTTCAAATCTTTCTTTTCTCTCCCTACCTTTAATTTAACCATAACTTCACATAGCTAGACACGACCACACTCTAAATTTTGCTTTCTACTTTGACGTGAACTCTTGTCAATGATAGCGAATAATAGGTATTCTGACATCCTCATCAACTTTTCGTCTTCGGTATTTTTACAGAGAAAGAAAAAAAGAAAGAAAGAACTGCGAAGGACTTTGATCACCCCCTTCTCCTCCTCCTTCTTCTAAAAAAGCAATAATAGATATAGAAAAAGTAAGCGTATTTCTTCTTCTTTAGTTCTTTCTCCTTATTTTTTATTATTATCACTCTTATCATCATCATCATCATCAGAGAAAACATCGACCTCCCTCTCTTATTTTTCCTTAAAATCTCAAAAAGAGTTTTAATCTATTCTTCTGGTTGAGATCCACTTGTAAAACTTTTCCAAATGAGGGGAAAAGATTTTTTCGTTAGAAAAGAGAGAAAGATTTTTTATACTTGTTTTATATAAAAAAATCTTGCACTTCTCATTTCATCTGTCACTGATAACTTGGCTTTGGCATGTTTTTTGTCATTCATTTCACAAAGCTGTTGACTTGTTTGTTCCCTTCACATTCACCACCATCATCATCTCCTCTCCTCATTTTGTCGTAGTCGTCGTGCCTCATCTTTCTCTTACTACACTAGACACTACAATCAGAGTTTTTTATTAGAAGCGGAAGATAAAAATAAATAAATAAAAAAGGAGGCGGAGAAGGTCGTCGTATTTTGGTGCTGGTGGTGATGAGATGAGAGAGCTGGTGTAATAGCTATATAATACGATGAAAAAAATGTAATCTTCTCATCTCAAAATAACAAACAACATGCTCGCTTTTTTCTTTTCCCTTTCCTTTTTTTCTGTAAAAGAAGGGAATCTTTCATTCAACCCTCATCATTATTAAAAACAAGGATGAGTGGCGCTGGTGAGTGGTTTTAGGTTAAAGATTTTTAAGTAATTTACGGATAGAGCAGGGATTCAATTTCTAATTTAGATTTTCCAATGAATATACCAAAATTCGTATCTTAACGTCGTCGCGCAGTTTTTCATTCACAACCGTGACAGTCTTGTTTGTCTCCACCGAAGCTACAGCGCGTTTTGTTTTCCTTTTCTCTTGTCAAAATTTGGAGAAGTGACATGCAAATCAACAGTTGACAATGCAATACAAAAAAAAAGAATTCTTACACAAAGAAAAAATGTTCTGCTGACTGATTGGTATTTCAGATGACAGATTCTTATCTGAAAAGCATAATATGGGTAATAAATGTAGCCCGATTATCAGATTCTATTATTATGCATACTACACTACACAATACATGCGCTTTTAGATAACGCACTACACTTGAGACTGAAAGAGAGAATGAAAACATAAAATCCTACATCATTTGTTTCCCAATTTGGGCAAATAATTTTTTGGTACTTTTCATTCCGTTCCATAGCACATTGTCCTCCAAGATCTTAGAAATATTTCTCAAGCAGCTTCAATAGAATCGTAAATCTTTTAAGATTTTTAGATGCAAAAATATATAAAATCTCAAAATATTTCTTTTGTTTCCTGTTATGACTCATTCACCTGATGTGAATTGAAAAGATTTTTTTATTTGCAAAAAATAAAAAAACGCATTTTGCAATATAATACGAGCATTCGTAATATTATGCGGTTTCTCAGCCAATGAATGGAAAGCGTGTGCCGACTGCCGACACAACACATGTGACACATTTTTTGCAAACGTAGCAGAAGATGAAGAACTCAGACCTACTTGAACATAAGGAAGGGTGATGTTGATGATGATGACGGCGTCAAAAAATGCACAACATAAAAATAGGTGAATTCTTTAAAAGAAAATAATGATCATGCTTATGCTATTGCTGCGCGGATGATAAAAAGGCATCTGCAAGATGAACTGAAGATGAAAGCACTTTTAATATATAAAAGAACTTGTAACCTGTAAGCTTTTATACTATCTCTTGGTAAACATGATGACGATGCGATGATGATGCTTGCTTTATGTTAGTTACTAGTTAGGGTTTTATATAAACATAATAAGTATAAATTTTTTATTACAAACATGTTATGCAAGTGTAGGAGGTTGATAATGACGACAACAGAAAACAAAGTACATTACATAATAATAATATTGCACTGCGTAGCTTTTGTTGTTGTTGTTGTGGTTCGTCTTTCTCTCGTTTTCGTTTTGTACGCACATGTTTAGGAAGGTCGATTATTTTTTAGCAAACTACTTTTTTGAACGCATAAAATACACTTCCTCAAAAGCCTGCAGCAACGGGAGCAGCGTCATCAGGAGAAGCAAAAACAGCTTCAAAAGAACACTCCAAGCTAATACAACGCATATTATGCATATATAGTAGAAAAGCAGCCACTTTGATAATACTAGGTCCGCATTTTTCCTGATCTTTATGACCTTTTTCTGTGTCTTACATTACGCTGGAGTTGGAGTATTATGTGTGTCTGTCTGCCTGCGCGAGTGCAAGATACGTTACAATTACTGCACAATCATTGTAATTACATGATATTATGCTTGGAATAATGTATTCAAAACTTTTCTATATAATAATACAACAGAGGCACACTGCATTATTATTATTATATAGTTTTGGCCAGGGACAATACTACTATTTTTCTTTCATTTTAATTTAATTCCATCGTGCGCTTCTATACAGAAGAAATTGAGAGAGTTTTGGATTTTTCACCGTTTGATTCTCAAAGTCATAAATGAGTGGAATTTATTATTATATAAGTTCTCTTATCTAATGTATGTATTCAGTATTCAATTTGAAATTAAGTGGTTTTTGCTCATCTAAAAGCACTCTGGAGCTAAGCTCCTCTCGGAGTTTTTCTGGAGCATCTTGTGTTGTTGTGATTCCATCTGCTAATCCCAGTTTAATTCAGCAGTTTACTCAAATTTGATTTTTTCCTCTCCTCTCTTCTGCAGGGTTCTTAGTTTGCAATGCATTGCAGCATAGGAGTTTTCCGTAGATGTAGATTTAATGATTTCCAGCTTGATTTGAGAGTTTTAATGCTATAATTTCAGCTGGAGTAAAAATTTAGTGTTTAATACGATTCCAACAACTTTTGAATATATGTTCAGTTCAGTTCAGAATCGGTTTTTTGATTACCGATGGTAAATTTTATACAACTGAAATGAACGTTGTTGGTGGTGTTTGACTTTGCTTGGTTTAGTGGTACGATGGTGATGATTTTGATCATGCAACTCCCTTCCCTTTTCTTTCTCCTTATTCTGCACTAGCTCCAGAAATGAAAGGGGTAAAATAATATTTGTATTTTTGTAGCATGGCATAGTTCCTTTCTGACAAAAACACGACTTGATTTAGGGTACGTGTTGTTGTGGTCATTAATGTAGAGGAAGGCAGAAAGCGGCACAAAAAGGCTATGAAAGGACATAAAATAGGTTGTAGTTCTGTACTACTTTTGCATAATATCATTTTTGTAGCAGTTTTCTGATTGGGGCAAAATTATTGCTTTCTGTCTGTTTTTGCTTTAGTAAAGGGAAGTGGAGAAAACTGAATAGTAATTATGATGGTGGTAAAGCGTTGCTGGATTAGAAACATAGAAATTCGCTAAAAAATGGAGAAAATTTGAGGGAATTGTTCCAGGCAATCAAAATCAGTATATCTTTATTATCGTAGTAGAGAAGAAGAGGATTCCTCCTCTTTATCTGATCCAGCAGCGAAGAGCCAAGTAGGGAAAATCTACATCATTCAAACTAAAAAATAATATGCATTTGGCTTTGGCATTGGAAATATAATCACAATCAACATAATAATGATTGTTTCGAGTTTGTAGAGGAAGAAAGAGAAAGACGAGAGTGGTTGTTGGTATCTGTGGGCATCGTATCTGAAAGTGAGAACAGTTATAATAATAATCGTATCTGCATAAAATAACGCCAGCAAAAAGCCCAACAGTATAAAGACTTTAGATTTTGGAGGAGTTTGTGCCAACAACATCATCATCACTGCCATCATCACCACCACCACCAGTTTCATACATTCAGAGGAGTGAGTAGCAGCAGAGTACTACCAAGAGAATCGGTGGCGGATGATGATGATGATGAGGTAGTCAGTCACCACAAAACAGTTGCCGACGCACTGCAGTGTCGGTAGGTATTGAGTTGGATTAAAGTATAAAGCCATGCAAAAGCCAGTTCTGTTCTGTCTCTTTCTCTCCCTTTCTTTCTCTCTTTTGCTTTTTGCTCTCTCCTTCTACGTGAAAAAATCATTTTTATTATTGTTATTGCTTAGAAAATCAGAAAAGTTACTCCTTGTATAACGCCTTATGTAACCAAGCTGCACGTATTTGCTACGCCAACATTATTACTACTACTTTTTACTGTAAAAAGTTGTCCACAAAATATAAATTATGTTTCATTGCATTATCATTATTATTATTATGATGGCTTAGAATTGTTGAAGTTTTTTCTCGACTCTTACTACTCTTGTCTTTGTCGGACGTCTACATGTATATTATGCGTAGCGTAGCTGTAGTACTACTACAAAAGATACAGATTCCCTCATGATTTCGTGTTTGACGGCGGACGGACAGTGGTGTGGTGGTGGAACTCGAATGGGCTTGTGCTGCTCGTCCTTTCATAAAATAAAAAGAATCCGAAATCCACCAAACAAGTGACAAAAGGCAATTTGCCACTGATACCATTTTTTTCCCTTATAATCCTTGTCAATGTCGGCGGCGGTGCGGTGGTGGAGCGATATAGTTAATCTATTGGCAACAAGGAGAAATAAAAAAAATTGAATCATGCGAACAAAGTATGTACACAATGCGATTGCAAAAGGGAATATTAATTTTGTCGTTTAGTACTTTAGTAATAGTAAGATATGAACATGACCAACATATTAATATTTTATTTACATGGCTGGAAGGGATTCAAATTTCACGTCCGATTTCGCCAACTCTTTAATATTTACACGAGCAAAAATCCTGTCATTTCACCAATTTTGTTGTTGTGGTTATACTGAGCACTACTACATTACATTGCTGGGTAAAATAAAATTACAAAAAATCGTTTAATTTTACTGCACAATGATCAGTGATCAGCATGATGATGATTATTTTGTTGCTCATCGGTAAAAAATCTGAATATCTGTTGTTTTACCAGTTTTTTCTAAACTTATCGTCAATTTCAAAACACAGACAAAGGTAGAAGACATGATCTCGGTATGCAGTTATGTATCTCTACGATATTTGAATTAAGAATATCATCGATTGACAATTTTTATACCCACGGGAGGCGACAACGTCAAAATGAAATTATTAGGGAGGACTGACTGTTGCTGTGATTGCGACTGTGAGTTGAATGAAACCAGTCGGTATAAAACAACGCCGCAACACAACAACAGCAGCAGCAGCATTGCAGCAAGTCTTCAATAATAATACATTACTGTTAACTTTGACTAGTTTTCGTTTTTTTCCTTTAGCCTTTTGCATATTATATTGTCGTCCGCCGGTGTCTCTCTTGCTGTTTCTCTCTGTAGTAAATCCTTTTACTTCTCTATACACTCTTAAAGAAATATTGAGTGAGTAGTAAGTTAAGTAGTGAGAGAAAGGAATGACATCAATACCGTAAAACTTGTAACGACCCGTCGTTACAATGCATTTTATAGGAAGCTGGAACTATTAAAATGGCCAGTTGCATAGTTGAACAGTAGTAATAATAATGATGACCATATCATCATCATCATCCTCTCAATCCCTCTCTTGTTTTACTAGACAACTTCAAAAAAAACTTTAACAGAAATTCTGTACTATTTTGTGTGATTGTAATCATCATCATCATCAACAACATCCTATCACCACCAGTTAATCTTGATAAAAACGCAAGGAGCAACAGCAGCAATATACCATTGAGCAGAATGGACGTGATTTTTGGTGAATAACGAAATCAACTTTTTTGTTGAAAACCAAAGTATTCATTTTACAACAGTACAAAGTAAAGCGTGCATACATAGTAAAACTATGATGTTCTTAGATGAAAAGTAAAGAGTATAATATTATGATGGCATGGCATGAGCCATGATGTTAAATGAGCCAGTTGATGACCACATTGTGAATTACAAATTTGTCCCTGAACCTAAAGCTTTAACTAAAAAGCTCACCACTATCATGTAAGGTATCTATTTGCTGTGTAGTATTTTATTTTTCTATATTTATGTTGGTGGTGAAAATGAGTCGGTAAAAATTAAAATCCAGTCAGTCAGTCACCAATCTGTCTGCCAATTTACATGCATTTATTGAAAAATGTCGCTGATACTGATAAGTAGTTCGTTAGCTGCTAGTAGTAGTTGAAATAGTAGGAAAGGGAATTTAAATAATCACCTACCACCACCACAGGAGCAGCGCAAATGGACTGACTCTCTCATTGGAAGAAAATAACATGCCTGCAGGAGAGATTTTTTTTCTGTTCAACAAGTCAAGCCCTAACTTTAATTGTAAATAGTGGAAGATATGTGAGGGAAAAAAGAAATTATAGCGCACACTGCAAAAGCGACAATAATGGACAAAATCCAGCGAACCGTTCGTACGTATTAGTGTGAGGGATAGGATTAAAAGAGGGTCAGAGCGAGAGAGAGAGAGCGATTGCTGACATTATTTTTAAAAGGATTAGTTAGATAAATGAAAGGACAAAATCCTATGAATGAACAAGAAGCCGTACGTACGTACATAACGTACCCCACCACAGAGCATACTTCATCGATGAGTTAAAAGTTAAATTTGAGGATAATTGAACCATGCTTCTGTTGCTGTTCCTGTTGTTAGCTTGGTAGTAGTAGTTTATTTATTGATTCAATTGATTGTAAGCAGATGTTATTATTATTATTGTGAAAAAGTGGAAGCTGAAGTGGTCTTTTTATGGAATGGAAGTACTACTACGTGTTTCGGGTTTTATTATTCCATGATGATGAGGAGAGGAGTAAGTAAGGATTGAGGATCTATCTATGACTATGACACAATGAAAGGTCTTGAAGGAAAAAAATCATTCTGACAAGAGATAATTCACTTCTTTTTTGCTTTTACTATGCGTACAAAGTACAGAAAAAACTACATATTATATTTTATAAAATAACGTCCTCCTGTGTAAGTTTTTCTGTTGCATGTAGCTCGCTGCGGCTCAATTTTATAGATGAGAAGAGCACAGGAGATAGTTAACAGAGAAGAGGGAAGAGGAGGAGGAGGAGGAAAAATCACTTCTTTCAATTGATTAACAGTCATTCATAAAAATCAAACAGGGTATTAATTCTGAAGGATATTTTACTGACAGGGAAATAAACACAGATAGAAATTTATTATTGTACGACATGCATATTTAGAGACATCATTATAATTATGATTTGTTCAATCTTCTACTACTAAAGAGAGAAGAGTGAGTAATATTTGGTTAGGGGAGAAGAAGCAGAAGAGAGGACAAGGTTTTAGCGCTTGTGCCTTTATGCGCCATTAGCTCAATGTAGATATTATGGAGACGTTATACTAGAGAGAATTCGAAAGAGGTTTAGAGCGAGCGTCGTCATCGTCATCGTAGTCAACATTCATCCTGATACAATAATATGAGCTTCACGATTCACAAGCAAGCTGTGTTGGTGGCTTTTGTTAGCGATGGTGTGGCCTGCCTTGGATTTGCAGCAGTAAGCAGCGAAGGCAGAAGAATTAGTTTGCCTTTTACTTTAATAAATCATCATTGGTTTCGAAATACTAAATTATTGCTGTGCATTATTATTGGTAATAAAATGTGATGGACTGACGCGACGGGATAATGTTTGGTGGGACAGGAGAAGAGCTCTGCCTGCTTCTGCTCAGCTCCTCAATGATTACTATAAGGAAAAAATATCGGCGCATGTTTCTTCCAGTATGGTTTATAGCGTTACGTGACAGGCTTCTTCTTCTTCTTCTTGCCATCCTTATTTTCATATTAATCCTCTGATTAGTAATAATAATGATGATTATGAAAATGATTATTTTCTGGATTCATTCATCCATTCATTTATCATATTTGGCTCAAGTGATTAAGATGATTATGATCAGATATAATTGAAGCATCAGAAAAAGACTTTTGAAAGAAAAGTGAGATCATTCAGCTTCTACTACTATACATATTTGTATTGACATATTATAATATACCACCAACACTGATGTGTGCAAATATCTGAAAAAGACTAACTTAAGATAAAAAATTAAATGCCTCGAACTTTAATTTTTTGCATTTTTGTCTCATTCATTCACATCGATGAAAAAGCTTATGAATGTCTGCTTGCTGTCTTTTCCCATTATCATCAAAATTGATTAAGCAAGAAAGCCAGAGAATAAGGCAAAATTTTATCAAACGATAATTTATTAATTTTCCGCCCTTATTACATAACACAAATTATTAAATTAACATTGAAATTGTAATAGTAAGTCATAAGATAGAAGGCAATAATAAATGAGTCATATCTTGCATCAGCAGCAGCGTTTGCCCGAAAATTTCTTTGCTTGCGTAAGGTTCTAACGAAAAATTGGGGATAATTGAACGTTTGCAAAAAATTCTCTTATAAGAACAGACGGCGTAGAGATGGACGACGTTGATAAATGCAATCAATCGGAAATATATAGTTTCTTAATCTTAATTAATTATACGTAGCATTTTCCAAAACGTTTCTGTTGATAGATAACTGAAATAAATTGATGGTTTTATCGATACGGTAGATTTTAAATCATATAATTTGTATCAATGAGAAGAACGTCAAACAAGCGCGGCAATCAATCAACTTTTTCCGAACATCAGGCCATCCCCCACCAAGCCATCATCATTAAAAATTATTTTGTAGAAGTGACGAAATAAAGTATTATGGATTTATTTGGTGCATGGATGGATTTAAGCTTATAGAAAAGCCACTTCAGTGGATTTTTATGATCAATTCAATGTCTTTGAGGTCAATATTGATACGATCTTTCTTTTGATAATCTATAAAAATTACGATACGAAGAAGAAGCGCAGAATGCTATATTTACGATGAGCAAAATTATTACAGAATTTAATTAAACAGACAAAGAAGCAATCACCTAATCAGAGTTTCATCACAAATACATAGTAAAACCTGCTGTAAGGTTTGCATGTGATAAGAAACCATTTGCCAAAAATATTTTAGCCTTTTTGCAGAGCATGTTTGGAGCATGTTGTTGTTATCGTACTACATAGAAGGATTTTGAAACTTTTAATTCGCTACATTTGCTACCGTAAAGTGAATTTTTATAGTTGATTAGTTGTTTTGTGTAGTTTGTGTCGTATTTTGAAGTAGGATTTTGGTAGCTGAACTTTTCGTTAAATATTTCTGAATTGTTACCTGAGTTTTGCGTTCCGCTGCCACTATAAACGTGTATTCATTGTGTTTAGTTGGTCACTCACTACTACTACTATTCTACTACTTGTTCAGGGAAAACGAGCGAATGATTTTGGACTACACCGAGTCTTCATCTTCAACTCTCTTTAAATCATCATTAAGTACTAATAATTGTCGTTGTGGTGGTTATTATACCATTCCTCGTCATTTATGTTCCGACCGGAGAAGTTCCGTCTAGAGAAAGATGATGATTATGGAAATGACTGGAAGTTGTAAGGTGTATTCCAAAAGTGACATAATTGCCACTACGGCAGGTGGTGACACGACAGCAACAGCCAACAATAACAATAGTAGTAGTAACAACAGCAACAGCAGCAATCCCAACAGTCCACCAGCAACAGTGATTTCAGCGTCCACTCTTGCAGACGATAGCATTTCAGATGTGGTGTCCAGTACGTTAGCAGCAAGGCTGGGAAATTCCCAGGAAGACACGACAGCAACATCAGCAACAAACATATCATCTTCTGCTTCATCACCCTCATCATCCACATCATCTTCACCTTCTCGTGTTAAGGAGAATGGGAAAGGAGGAAATTCAGTCGACTGTGTGAGTTAAATATTCAAAAAGAAACAATAAAACAAAAACTATTTTATTCACTGCTACTGCTTCGACTTTTCAAACGAATAATAATTATAATCCTCCAAAAATATTATTTAATTCCCACTTCAACTGCTCTATCGCAAACAAAATTACGCTCAGCATATACAAACACTTTTTCTTAATCTATTTAATTATACGTACGAACGTATAAAGACGATAGTTTTCACAGCACACAAAATACTTCATTTTAAAGAAGACGAACAAAAAGAGTTTTTGGTGAGAGCACAAAAATATTAATCCTATATACTAAAAAGCAAAATCATCATTTAAAAACATAAAAAAATCAAATGTACGGCCATAAGAATCGAACGTTGGGAATTGACTATTGTTTAATGCCTATGGAATCATTGTCTACATCGCTCGCTGCTTCGCCACCTCCTCCACCGCCTACACTTCCATCACTATCTACTTCACCTAATCCACCACCACCTGTCGATTGGATTCTCAAAAAAGAACGTATCTTCCTCCTTGCTCAGTTTTGGCAACAAGTAAAAAAAAATCTATCAAAATCATTTAATTTGTTGTTGTAGTAGTCATTCTATTATAGTAAAAAGTCTTGTAGAGTTGTATACTTAAATTTGAAATTTAAGTAAGATATTACGATGAATTATTTATTCATATTATCCAAAATTATTTTATATCTAGAAACAAAAAAGTTTATTCAATTATTATGCTTAAACAAATATTTTAAATGCCCAGTTCTTACGTATTATTTGTTTCTTACCTTTATATTGTTTGAGTAATAATGGCGTGCTCATATAGTTCATACTTCATACTCATTACTTGTGTGACTTGTTGTGGCCATTTCCAGCACGCTCGTTTCTCTCAATATAATTACAAACCGTGTTTTATTTTGTTTTTCTGCGTTGCTTTAGTGAGTGTTTCTTTAGTAAAGTTAATCAAGCTTGCCAAAAATCAATTCACACGTATATATTATGTATGCATAACGTATTTAGATATTATTTTACTTGCATGGCAGTAGGCACAGATTACAATATCACAGAAACGAAGAAAGGAGAATTTAATTTAGAATTAATTTTCTTCTTCGAGAAAATGTTTTTATGACGTATGACGGATCCCGGAGTTTTTATCTTAAAGTAATAAAATGAATAATAGTAATATCATTTCATTCAGTTCAGATCATATAAAGTGGGCTTTTTATTCACTCCACATGACATTCCTCTCTGTCTTCTATACTATTTCACTATGACTAAAATTTTTGGAGTGAAGTGAATGCAGATGCTATTACGGTTTGATAATAAGTTACTAGAATGAAATTGAATTTCCATCATGATTGACCCATCCCACAAAAGATGTTTCATAACGAGAAATCCTTTCTTTTAAAAAACACTCCACTACTCATGCCATATTTGTAGTAATATGAACATACTTCTATTTACAAAAAAGGGTTTTAGTCAGGTTAAAAAAGTTAAGGCGTTCGTTACGTACGTAGGTATATCAAAATGAAGAAGGTGGTGGTTAGTTGGATGCCGCTTTTCATGTTTCTTTTTTCTGATTGTTCGAAGTAGTATGACCTGACCAGTTCTAAACAATAATCGACTATTGACTATTACAGTTAAAAGTAGGATGATGAAGAAGAAGAAACTGCATTTTAGAGAGCGAGAAAGAGAGAAAGGCAGCAGGCATGATTAGTAGAAGAGGAGCACAAGAGAAAAGCCAGGAGGGGCACATCTCATTCTCTGATGACGAAGATATAGAAAAAGAGGTAAAGAAAAAAAAGAATTGGATGGAAGAGATGACGGAAGACTTGATTATTTTCTATTTTCCAGTCAGAGAAGAGGAGTGGGATTGATTTTATGCCCTGAAGACTATTAAAAAGTACGTACGTTTCCAGAAACTGTCTATCCTTTTAACAGTGAGCGAGCTAGCAAGCACCTTTCAAATGAATTTGAGAAAAAAGGGAAACGAATATTTTTCCTTTGGACTTGCTGCTGTTGTTATTTTTAAAATGAAATCTTTCTTTCTCACTCTCACTCAAAAATAAGATACTGATAGGTTTTTAACAGAAGAATTAGAATATTCACCGTAACACCAAATATATCTATCTAGATAATACGTTATTTGGGAATAATGGTTTTGATTGTGCGTAAAAAAGTTTGAGTTTTGAGTGACTTGGTAGGAATATTACTTTTTTGCCACCAATACAATATTACCATTATACTACCGATAAAAATAAGTATCTGGAGGTTATTATGACTTTTTGATGATTATGAAGAGGCAACGGCGGCTGTTTCTAGAAATAAGTACATGAAGAATTGAAAATGGGAGTGAAAGGTGTATAGATTTTTCTTTCTCTATTTAGGTGAATATCATCATCATCATCATCATCAAAATATTATACGGAAAAAAGTTAATCTACAGATATGTTGTCTGTTGTTGATGATATCGTAGCGATAAGTGTGGTGAGTATACACAAAAAAAGGAATAAGGAGATAAGGTACCCTGTACACAATGTCAAAATGTCAATCACCTTACTCCTCCTTGATGGACTCCAGGGGGTCACGTAGTGGGTGGTGGTGATTTCTTTCTTAACTGTCCTTTATTCGCCTTGTCATGTATCAAAAATCGAACTTTTCTACTCTTCCTCTTCTTCTGCTTATTCCCCTCTCCGAAAAAATCATTCCTTTCCACTTCTTTTACAATTTTAGGGAAGAAGAGAAAAATTCCAATTAAAAAGTCTTCAAATGAGTTCCTCTTGCTCGACAGAGAGTGAATAGACAAGTAAGATCATGAACATGCAGCATGCAGCCAGTGCGTATTATTTCTGTATTACCATTACCTACTTTTTAAATCCTGTAATAGGAATGCGTTACGCGATGTTTTCCACTTCCTTCTTCTTTAAACGTGCATATTACTTAATCAGTCTTTCCTTAAACATTTAATTATACCGAGAGTGACAGGAATAAGTACAAATTTAGATATTTAAAATTAATTCACACCAATTAATTTTAAAATTAATTTTACATTTGTACTAGTTTCATCGACAGAAGAAAGAAAGGAATGAGCATATTAACAAACGAGAAGGAAAGAAGAACCAGTTATGCATTTTGCTAGGTAGACGTTTCGCAGCATTTGTAGATAGATACATATTTTTTTTTATATAAAACGTGTTTTCTGTTAGGTATATCATCACTAGTACTTCGTATTAAATTCTTGTCCTCCAGCAAAATGAACTCCAGCAGCTTTACCATGAAGCAGAAAGAATACGTAATGGCACTGGCACTGGCAATGCAACCCTGTTAGTAGAATGATTCAATATCAAGTAAATTTTCTTAAACGAGTGAGCATAAAACTAAACGGAGGAAATGTACGTTTAACATTAAAAAACTATCAAGTTGAGAAGTATTAAGAATGTGAAATATTTTTTTCTCTTCTTCTTTTATTCCATAACAGTCGACAACAGTCTCATTTGGCCGAATCCCATTCAGGATGATATTTGTCATATTAGCGCTGGAGGCTTTTGTTACATCCTTTTTATTATCATTACTATTATCCTTTATTTAATGTATTTTAAGAATAAAGACAAAGTAGGAAAAATATAATATAAGAAGAAGAAAAAGGTATACGGTTACATCTGTACATTATGTATATTATAAAACTTCAGAGTTTCAGTTAAGTTTCCCTTTTGACATTTTGGACAGCTTCTTCGATGAAATGGTTTGAATGATCCCAGTTTTAAAAAAACAATTTATTTAATAGTTGCCGTGCTTAATTTTTTGAAGAAGAAAAAAAAACCATGTAAATGTAAGCAGGGAGGTTTGGAATGGAATATCCTGCTGTTTCTATATTACACCCGTTTCCTCATCACGGCGATGATCACCATCCGCTGCTGCGGATACAATGATGCTGCTCCCGTTTGTTGTTGTTCTTGCCTACTCTTTCCTCCGCTCCTCTCACTCACATTTAAATTTATCCTTTCAAGGCACAACTGATGGAAATTGAAAATCTCTTTGATTTCTCTCTTCTTTCTCTCTCTCGCACTCTTTTTCTTTATTAATCAGACCATTTCATTAGAATCTATTGATTAGAATCCTGTTTGATGATGATGATGAGGATGGTGAAGTGAATCCTAGAAATAAATCTGGCTAGAATCTACTAGAAGGAAGGCAAGCATTTCTGTCGTCCTCGTCAATCAATTTATATTATTTTAGTTTTTTATTACAATTATGCTGGAGTCTTTGCCGCCAGGCCAGCTAAAAATCCATTGGAAGATCATAGGAAAACTTTGATGAAGAAATGGGAGATGAATCACCACCATCACCATCTTCTTCATCAAATGAGTTATTTTATGTTCACCCCAACTGCAAATATTCAGGGAGAGAGAAAGAGAGAGAGAAGACATTGCTCTTGTTCTTCTCTTCCAAAAACCTACTCATTTAAAAACTTCAAGCTGTTCTTCTTCCCAATCAACTCTCAAAGTATTATAGATTCACCAAAGAGCATCCCGTCACATACATTGCAGCAGCAACAATCGCATGCATCGCTGTTTTTTGTTGAAACAAAAACGAACGATGAAAAATTATATTCATTTTAAAATCTGAATTATTTACCCCGTTTCTCTTGTTTCACATCCAACCAATCCACCAATAAAAACACTTTGCATCTGCATCATCGGCGACACTCATTCATGAAACAGATAAAATTGATGTTAGAGTTGGAGGAAAAAGAGAAAGGACAAAAAACGATATATCGTAATGAGATGCGTTTGATGGAGGAAAGCTAATATGCATACTTGCATCCATCTAAAGCCTCATCCGCGACGACGACGATGACAACGACGGAGCAATCCAATATTATTAGAAGAGTCCATAATAATGGCATGGCTCTGCCTCATCCCTTTGCTGCTGCTGCTGTTTTTCTCTTTCTCCCCAAATGAATATATTTATTTTATTTTGAAATGACAGTGGTGGAAAACAAAAGGGATGGAAAATGAACAAATGAATGATATATTTTTCTTTCTAACGAGCAAGCAGTTTTAAAATTTTCTGTGCATAAGTGCATCACTCTCCCTTTTTTACTTTAGAAAATAATAAATAGCCCTCTCTCTGGCGCTGTCTTTCTCCAGCTGCCATTGATATGCTTTCTCTTCTGAGTTTTTGTCTCACTCTCTCTCTCTCTCTCTTTGGGATACCACACTTCAATCCCAATCAGTAATAATATAAGAATAAATATATGTATGCATAAATTTTATAGAAATGGATAAATTCAAGTCTTTTGTCCTCTCTTTTCCACACCGCTCACTTCACCCTGCAACATCGACATTACGTTTTCTCTCCTCTTCTCTTCTTTGATTTCCTGTAGGGCGTTTGGTGTAAAATGGGGGTTGAAGCTCTGAGGGAGCCACACATAAGGGGCACATTTGTATATTGTATTCGTCTTACTTACACGCTCTGCTCTCTCTCTCTCTCTCTCTCTCTCTCTCTCTCTCTCTCTCTCTCTACTTCTTTCCATCTTCTTTGTGAAGAGGGAGAGAGGGTTGAAGAAAAATGATTAGCTGGGAGAGATTAGTATAGCTTGCGATCACAAATCCTCAGAGAAATCAATGCATTTGGATGAAGTAAAATAATGTGAATGAATGAATATTTTCCATCGACAAAGAAGAAAGTAAATCGATGGCTGGTGTCTTCTCCATCCACATCATCATCATTATCATCATCGTTATCCTCCGTTCCAAGCAGCCTTGATAAGCTCTTTGTAATAATAACTGAGAGTGGCAGTGACTAAGTAAGAGAAAGAGAGGGAGAGAGCAAAAAGTAAAAGTTGTAAAATTAAATATATCAATATAAAATGCATATGCATAAGCCGACTGTTTTAATGTTGTTGCTTCTTTCTTCTTCATCCCTGCTACTGCTGTCGTTCACCCGGTCCATTTGATTTTCTGTTGATATGTCTGTCAGCCTTTCCCCTTTAAAATTAGAGAAGAAGGCAATATCTTTTGAGTAGAGTAGTAGTAGTGGCCGTGGTGGTGGTGGTGGATTTTAACGACAGTGGCGTAATTCTAATACTGCTGAGATGCACGTATTAAAATTAAACGAAAAGAGCTGAGTAGGAGCTACATAATATGATTCTTATATTTGGCCACAGGCTGATGAATATTTTGCTAATAAATATGTAAGAGTGTACAGGGGACTCTTTCCACAGAGACAAGAAGAAAGAAGAAGACGATAGAGAAGAAGGAAAAAGTATTAAAAGTTTGTGTGAAAGTTCCTTTCTGTCAAGTCGTAAATGAAGTTGATATTCTGTCCTTGTGACCACGGCGGTCGCCGCATCTCGTTGTTTTCATCAGTTTCTTCCTCCCTCCCTCTCCTCCTCCTCCCAAGAAAATATTTAAGTAGAAGTGGCACGTATAATAATAATAATAATAATCATTGTAGTAGTCTGATTCCCTTTTGCCTTCTTCTCCTTTCCCGACTCGAAACTTTTGCTTCTTTTATATATTTCGATTATGAAATCAACTAGTTCCTTCATTTATCGCTCCCTCAGTACGGTGACATCCACTTCTTCCTCCTCCTTCTTAACATTATCTTCTTAATATTGTATCGGGATCCTCTGGAAAATGTTGCACTGGGAGACTCTTATGAATATTCATAAGGATTGATTAGTCTTAAGAGTCAAATGGTTAAGATGAGTTGAATGAATGAGAGACTCTCTCACAAGTAAGCAAGGAGAAGAAGACGAAGAGGGTGAATGAGCAAGGCTTAACGTCACACTACGTGAGTTATGATGACGGTGTGACGAAGACGATAGACCACTAACCGAAAAAGTGCCATAAAAGACAACCACTTTCTAAGTTTAAGCTCGTTATAAATTCTGGTCTTCCTCTCTCATAAAAAGGGCAAGTAATAATGATAAGAACTTAAGAAGTATTCTTATTGCTTACCCCAGCATTCTCTCTGTAATGTAAATGTAAGGCATATCAGGGAAAGGTAAAAAAAAGCGACGATGAGGATTAGTAATGATCGGCAAAATAAGAGCAGTCCGTACACGCATGCATTGCATATATTCATTATTACAAAAAAAGCGAAAGCCACCACCCTATCAATGAGTCCTTTGATATTCCTCCTAACATCATCAGTTAGAGAAGATGAGGATGATGAGTTCCCAAGTGGTGTTCCAAAATCCTTTGATATTTCATTGATAAAGGGACATGGAAAGCATAATATATCAAGTGAAAAGCTATTTATCAATGGATTTCTTCAACGCTACTGTACACTTGCCTCTTTGATAATATGTAGATAGGATACACAGTCAAGTCAAAGACTGAGGATTTTTTTCTCAAACAGATTATGCGTCATTCCTTATTACCATTCATTTGACAAAAAGCAAAAAAAAATAAATGGGAGTAAATCCCCTTTAGATCAGACTCGAAGAGTTTTCAAATCGATTAATCGCGATTAAAGTAGCTAC